>CABFOV010005265.1:12009-27335 GCA_902141375.1 Timema poppense
CCCCCTCCCTCTCCACACTTTTAAAAAATACAAGTTTATATGATTGAAACCTTTTGTTATTCGTATATTACGGATTGATCTGCAAAAATTTCATTTGTTCCGTTTTTGATAGGCACACAAATTATGTGTTTACATTGGAGGGGCTAACTTCATGGTAGCCCCTCCACTTTGGAAAATAGAATTTTTTATGGTTGCGATAGTTTTTTACTCGTTTGTTTCGGATTGTTACGCAAAAACATCGCACAATTCCCTCGGAATTTTTATAGCTGTACATAGGGTATACAGTTGTTCTTGACACTCATGCTGACGATTACCCATTTGGCGTCAACCTCGTCCAGCGGAAGCAAAGTGTTGAAAATACTGTTGATGTCGAATGGCTTCACCGGCTTTGCTTTGTGGGTGTAAGCGTCCTGACCTTCCATGATGTTTGATCGCTTCAACGACTGTCGTGATTATGGCCAGCACACCGTAGGGACTCTCTTTTACAGCCCCGACGAGGGGAAGACAAGGCGCACGCTGATTGGACGCAGGCTCTTGAGGGGCGGCAGGACCCTAGCGTCTTGAAAAATGTGTTGTAATATCTTAACACCCTAGCGTCGTTGGATGTATGATTGGTGGGTGAGAATAAGGCGAGGAAAACTTTCATTGGAGTGTTCTGGGCGCGATGGAGAAGGTACATGAGACAGTAATGGCCGCAAACGTCTGAGTCTATGCTTTGAAGTTGTATCGTGATATGAGACGTGCGGGAAGTGTTTTTGCGTATAAATGCCAAATGTGACTATATACGAGGTGGAAAACCATAACTGTCAAAGTATTGTCCCACGCCATTCTTGTCGATAGAAATGGCAACCCAATGCATCCCAGGCTTGGTGTGTGAGCCCATATTAATGAAGAGAGCGGCATTCGCGCTATTCAGCAGAGAAAACAAGCGATGATACAGAAAGGAACCACGGGGTTGTTTTCAGCACACGTCTTATGGTGTGCGTGTCCATCTTCAATCATCCAATCTCAAAGTCCTCAAACGATGGAGGCTGAACAGAAATCCCAAACATAAATATGTTCCATGCACATGCTAAGGCACAATTTAAGTGTTTTCAAGGAACAACCTCTGTCGTACAGATCTACGACTGGCGTAGGCGTGTATTTGGTTGGAAACTTGTTATTTTCAGCCCCCATTAACGTAGATGGCTTCTTCACGCGTTGTGGCATGGGAGATGAGGGATTCGAGCAGGCTATAATCCACATCATCGCTATTCCAGTGAATACCATGCAATTTGTTGGCGATATAGTTGTCTCGCTTTTTAGCAGTGGCGGAAAGTTCCTCGATGCTGTAAGGGGCTTTTAGCATCCAATGTTGAAGTAATGTACAGCATACAGATAAAACACTCAGTTCCTTGACGATAAACTCTTTGCTGTCATTGAGGAATCTCTGAAAATCTACAATAACGTTCATCATTTAAATGACAGGGGTAAGGTGCGGGAAATCACTTATATAAATTCCCAAAATCAGTCACGACGTTTCTGTTATTGTCGATGGTGATAATTTTGGAAACTCCACGTACACGATACAGATGATAGTTTCGGCGAGATATCTGGTGAAGATCACTTCGATGCTCAGAGAGCCATGCCTCGTCAAATTCCAATGCGATTTAATGTGGGTGGACAGATTAGGTGTAAGATCGAAAGCTATGAGATGATATCCCTTAGTGAAAGCTTCCTTCGTTCATGAAATTGATACCAGTTCCTTAAAACATTATGTGGTAGGACATGGCATGGTTGCCATTAGAAAACTAGGGTTGTGACGGTTTCGATGGCACTTGTTCCCCGTCCACATACAATGAGAAATGGTTCATGATGTAGGTTTGTAAATTGAACGGGTTATTGGTGAGGTCTCCGTTGAACGCAGCGTTTGATACAAATACCACGAAGCATCGTTGGGGTAACTGTCCCGTGAATACGTTATCCAGTTATTTCACTTTCACACCCGTAGGAATAGTGAGTGTTTTTAATTCCATGTGGGTAATGGGATAGTTTTCGGGACTGACGTTTATTGCTTTGGCATGTGCCAACAGTATAGAATGTGCTACTTTGAAACGTCGCACTAGAAGACAGCCTTCAATGATGTTAACCTTCAGGGACCGCCATAAGACTAAACCCGTCTCTGAAATGGACCAACTTGACTCTGAGTTCAATTACGTTTAAAAGGTGTTTCTCTGGGTTGAACACATCACCATGAAAATACCCCAAAGATCCACCGTCTTGCTTTTTGCAATGAGACAGCGACGAGGCTCAAATCCTTTGTTGCCACCGTTAACATCCTAAACGTTTCCTGTGATGTCTGCGAACCATAGACCACAAGTCAAATGTGTTATTCTGGATTCACTGTTGTAATTGAGCAGCGTCCTAATGTACAATCTATATGCATACGTGTTGCTAGGTGATGAAACTAGTTTTTGGTTTAAAAACACATCCACCTGTGTGAATAGCGAATGCAACCAATTGTTGTCGGGAATGATATGATCAACCTCGGTGAAAGCGCCACCATCGGGTTTCATGATAGCCGCCATGATATAGAGCATGGTCTGTGAAAGATTGATATAGAGTTTGCCTTGATTGTTAAAGGTAAATTAGATGGGTGAATCATCGGTTAGGGAAGATACATGTTTGTACTGGATACAATGTCAACATTCAAAACTGGTTTGCGTGGGTGGGACGGAAAAGAGATCTAGTTCACTGCTGCCACACTTCCAAGTAGCTAGCACGCCCACATGTCACAGGCTTGGATTGGCTGAATTTAATCACGTGACCACACCCACTAGCTCTCTGATTGACTGTTAATTTTCTTCCTCCCTCATCCTAACCCCATTTCCAGTGTTACAAACTTGTTTATTCTTGTGTCATTTGTTTTTATTTGGGTTTATTGCTTTTTTATGTGTGCTCAATAGTTATTTAAAGTATGGTCATTGCTTTTTTATTTGTGCTCATTGGTTATTTATGTCTGGGTAGGATTAGGGCAGGCCGTTGGAGTTTTTTTTTATTGGTGTGGGGAGCTTATTGTCATAGGATTGGGACGGGTCGTTGGAGTTTTTTATTTATGTATTGGTGGGCAGTCCATGGCGTCGGGCGCTCCTCCCTCGGCATCGCTAATTATCACTGGGCGCATCTTCTCTAGCTGGCCACTTAGCGAAGAGTGTGACCACCGAGCAGCTGACAGCATATCACGGCCGTAAGACACCTTTCACTTCTCCTCACTCCCCCTCCTTCAAGTCATGTGTCGCCACCGCTTTTATGGTAATGGGTTTTCCCGGTGTCACAACCCCCAATGTGGTAATGGGTTTTCCCTGATGACTGGCGCCAGGTTGGCAGCTCGACAATACAGGATTCGATTCGTCGTGGTAATAACTCATTTCAGGATTCCTTTATGACCTGAGGATGGTGCCTATGCAGCGCCGAAACATGTCGGACTTGTGACAATCTCACTCCAGAATTAAAAGGAACAAGGGCAATTTAAAACCTTTCAGATAAGAATAGATCTCAACTTTCATTTAACTTCTTTATATTTTTATAATCCCACTTTTGTCAATTTAACTTATACATCTTATTACACTGTATTATCTGTTCCTCTAATATTATCTCATGTTTTTTGGACACATGGTTCTTAAATATTTATGGTTTATTGAATTGTGATATTATAAGTTCCTGAAATACAAGATTAAGTAAACTTACAAAGTTTTTATAAAAAGGATAGGTATCAATTCTCAAACAAACTTAATTAACTTTTTTGTAATTATAACTTTATTGTATTTATCAGTATTATACACTTCATCTTTAACTCATGTCTTTAATACTTGTATTTTAATATGTTTTTGTTTTTGGTTATATATGTGTTACTCTAACTCACATTTGTAATGTGTGTTTTTAATGTCAAGTATTATATTTTAACTTTTATTCAAAAATTTCTTTCATCACAATCCTTAGACTCAATGCACAATCTTTATTACTTATCATAATCAATGATTTTACTTATTTCTTGTTTTATTAACAATTTTGTTAAATAGTCCATATACTCTTTATGACAAGTAAACTTAATTATATTATCTTTATAATTTATGTCAATAACTTAATTTTTTTGTCTTATTTTTCTCTTTCAATTGATTTCTATTTTTATCAATTAGAAAATACAGGAATAGATCACGACCTTGAATGGGTTTTCCCAGTGTCCTCATTGCAATGTCGTAGCCCCCTATATGATAATAGGGTTTTCCCGGTGATGTCGCAACTAGAGAGCATTTACACACCTCTAATTATCTACAATAAGGGGCCTTGGAAGCCTTACGGTGATTTATAATCCTCATTTGGGGCCGCTATCCCCCACCACAAAAGTCTACTAAATTTGGTTGTTTGGTATTGTCCGTCGCCATGCGTGGATGTAGGTATCCATCAAGGACCGGAGGAGTAAGGTATTATTGTTCCAGAGATTACGTGTAGTGAGGGAAAGTAGAAAACCACCCTAGTTCACCCGAGCGAGATTCGAACCCACGATTTCCCCCGCCATAAATCTATGAGTGACACGTACCCTTTCTGGCAAAACGTGTGGTAGGGATGATTAAGAAAATGTTCCGGGGGAGAAATACATACAGTTTACACGGCGGGGATTCGAGTTCTCCTCGCCAGAATTAGATGAGCCTGACATTTAGACGGCGTGCACACCTGTATTCAAACCTCGATATCTTTAGCACAGCTAATGTCTGTTAGAAGGGTCGTACTTACTTCCAAGTGCACCCACACCATTTTCGCAAGGACTTAGCTGGTTTACCATATTTTTCTAGACCAGGTATTATGTGTACTCGCATTTGATTGCAGTGAGAAAATCAAAATCCAAACACTCTGTCATCGGCCGTCTAGTGACACCATAGACCATGCGAACATCGATGCAATTATATAAATTTAGATGGCGCGCACAACGAGATTCGAACCTCAATATCTTTAGCACAGCTAATGTCTGTTAGAACGGTCGTTCTTCCTTCAGTGTGCACCCCCACCATTTCCGAAAGGGTTTTGCCCATCGACCAGATTTTTATAGACCAGGTAGTATGTGTACCCACATTTGCTTAGAGTTAGACAAACAAAAGTCGATAACACTGTCATCGTCTAGTGACGCTTTAGACCATGCGACTATCAATGCATGTATACAAACATTATTATAAAATGCATTGTGACGGTAGATTGATATCCAAGGACCTAGTTTTTTTGGAAGTGATGGGGTTCAAATATGGTCGGATAAATTGATAGGTTTTCCAAATTGTTTCAATATCTACCTTCAAGCAAATGAGGGCACACTTACCCTTTAAATTATTCATGACTAGCAATCCCACACGGCGTTGACCATGACCCACTGTGGTATTGTGTTAAAAAATACCCTAATTAAAAAGCTAATAAAAATCCGGCTTAAAGGTGCATTCGGACCCCCTCCCGTACACCTATGTTAAAAATTTAAGATATCTACGTACCATAGATTTGGTGGGGCATCGCACACAAACAAACATACACACAGACAAACACTTGCTTTTATTATTATAGGTTCCTGTACCATTAATATAAATATGAGAATATCACAGACCAGCACAGCACGCAAGAGAGAAAACTTATATATGTAAGAATAAAGTTTGGAATAACAAGATCGAAAATTTCAATATCGAGATTTATTTCCACTGCACCCCAACGAGATTCAAACTGAATCCTAGAGATGAACATGACAGTTGAGCACTGTCTCACCGAACTCAGTCCCATTTTCATAGGAACAATTCGATAAGCCACTTGATCTAATTTCACGTATTCATATGTCAAAACAAGTGATCCGCAGCAACTTATTTTGATATACTATTAATACCTATAAAATATCACCAATACTGTAGTAATATTTTATAAATGCTGGCTGAAAAAAGGTGTATTTTTCTAACAGTCTCTTTTTATAAAAATTGTAATCTACATATAAACAGTTGTTTTTCCACAGCGTGTTTTACTACCGGTTCGGGTTTTACTACGCATATACCACGACAAGTTAATCTAGTGGGAGCCTGACGACTCGTATCCCCGCGACTACCGATGTATATAATATTAGTGTTACTGTACTTATTTAACTATGAAAGGGAGAAATTATCAACAAAATAGTCAAAACAAAACCTTCCAAGTGCAGGTATGGGCTCAAACTACCTCCCTCAGAACATCCGGACGACCTTAGAACCTATATATCCCAATCATCAGCAGTCAATAGCCCATTCCAAGAGTAGAGCGTTAGACCATGCGGCCACCGAAGCAATGATTACCACTTTGTACTCTAGTGTAGGACAGTTTGCTAGCTATTACTCTTTTTAGCACCACGTATTACTAACCGTTCGGGTTATAATAATCTTAAGTACTATTTACGCTAATGGACTGGGAATTGGAAAGGTTGCACCCACATTTGCGAGGGGAGGCAGAATGGAAGAAAAAACCCAGTTCAACCGACCGAGATTCGAACCTCGATCTCCCCCGTCCTCGGTAGATTAGCTCAACCCGAAACTGGCGCGTTAGCCAACTGCATCACCAAGACGGGTATCCATCACTCTGGACTCTTTTTAGAGAGTTAACCATCTTTACGAGGTTGGTTATTCTCTATGTACACTTCAACCAAATAAATATTAAAACCGATTGAAAGAAGAAGCAAAACTGTGAGCCCAACCAGATCAGGAATTGGGAAGGTTGAATCCACATTTGCATGGAGGGGAGTAAGGAAATGTTCCAGCGTTTACGTGGAGGGAGAGTGGGAAACCATTTAGTGAGAACTACCAACAGTACATCTCGGCAGGTATTAAAATCCCCAACACAAATTGGAACTCCGATATCTTTCGCTGTAAGGTTTTGGTTTGACAATTTTGATTATGACTCACCCTCTCATAGTTAAATAAGTACAATAATACTAATATTTTATAAATTAAGGATCTCGGGGATAAAAGTCGTCAGGCTCGCATTAGGCTAACTTGACGGGGGAATATGTGTAGTAAATCCCTAACCGGTAGTAAAACACGCTTTGGAAAAACAACTGATTATGTAGATTCCAATTTTTATAAAAAGAGACTTTTAGAAAAATACACCTTTTTTCAGCCTGAATTTATAAAATAATACTACAGTATCGGTGATATTTTATAGGTATTAGTAGTATATAAAAATAAGTTCCTGCAGATCACTTGTTTTGACATATGAATATGTGAAATCAGATCTAGTGGTTTTTCTACTTGTTCCTATGAAAATGAGACTCAAGATCGGTGAGACAGTGCTCAGCTGTCATATTTAGCTCTAGGATTCGGTTTGAATCTCGTTGAGGTGCAGTGGTAATAAATCCCGATATTGAAATTTTCGTTCGTGTTATTTTATACTCTATTCTTGCATATATATGTTTTCTCTCCTACGTGCCGAGCCGCCGTCTGGGCTATCCTCATATTTATATTAATGGTACAGGAACCTATAATAATAAAAGGAAGTGTTTGTCTGTCTGTGTGTGTGTGTGTGTGTGTATGTTTGTTTGTGTGCAATGCCCCGCCAAACCTATGGTACGAAGAGATCTGAAATTTTTAACATAGGTGTGCGGGAGGGAGTCCGAATGCACCTCAAGGCCGGATTTTTAATTAACTTTTTAATCAGGCTATTTTTAACACAATACCACAGTGGGTCATGGTCAACGCCGTGTGGGATTGCTAGTTATGAATAATTTAAAAGGTAAGTATGCCCTCATTTGCGTGAAGGTAGATAACATATCAATTCATCCGACCATATTTAAACCCCATCACTGGCAAAAAAAACTAGTTCTTTGGGTATCAATCTACTGTCACAATACATTTTATAATAAATTTTGTATACATGCATCGATGGTCGCATGGTCCAAGGCGTAACTACACGGCCGTTGACAGCGTGATCTACGTTTAATTTTCTCACTCCAATCAAATGCAAGCACACATTCTACCTGGTCTAAAAAAATCTGGTTGACCGTTAAAACCACTTCGAAAACTGTTTGGGTTCACTCGGAAGGAAGAACGACCGATCTAACATACATTAGCTGTGCTAAAGATATCGAGGTTCGAATCCCGGTGTGCACTCCGTCTAAATGTCAGGCTCATCTCAATCTGACGGGGGAAATCGATTCCCCGCCATGTAAAATGTAGGTATTTCTCCCTCCAGAACATTTTCTTAACCATCCCTACCACACGTTTTGCCAGAAAGGGTACGTGTCACTCATAGATTTATGGCGGGGCTTGAATCTCACTCGGGGGAACTAGGGTGTTTTTCTACTCTTCCTCACTCCACATAAACTCTGGAACATTACTACCCTACACCTCCGGTCCATGACGGATACCTATATCCACGCATAGTGACGGACGATACCAAGAAACCAATTTTAGTAGAATTTTGTGGTGGGGATAGCGGCCCCTCACTGAGGATTATAAATCACCGTAAGGCTTCCGAGGCCCCTTATTGTGCATAATTAGAGCTGTGTCAATGCTCTATAGTTGCGACATCACTGGGAAAAACCCATTGCCACATAGGTGTTTGCGACATTGCGATGACTAGTTGCGACATCACCTGGAAAATACACATTACCACATAGGGGGTTGTGACATTGCGATGACAACACCGAGTTAACCCATTGCCACATAGATGTGGGAGGGTTGCGGCATCATTCAAGGCCATGTTCTACTGCTGTCTTGTCTAGCCGCCAAGCTGGCGCCAGTCATCAGGTAAAACCCATTACCACATAGTGGGTTGCGACACATGCCTTGAAGTAGGGGGATTGAGGGGAAATGAAAGGGGTCTAACGGCCGTGATACGCTGTCAGGTGCTTGGTGGTAACACTCTTCGCTAAGCGGCGGGCCAGAGAAGCTGCTTCCAGCGCTAACTAGCGATGCCGAGGAAGGGGTACCCAACGCTATGGACTGCACGCCAATAAATAAAAACTCCAAAGTACTGTCCCAATCCAACGACAATAAACTCCCCCACAAAAATAAAAAGCTCCACAAACTGCCTGAATCATACCCAGACATAAATAACCAATGATTACAAATAAAAAAGCAATAACCATACATAAATAACAATTGAGCACACATAAAAAAGTAATAACACAAATAAAAAACAAATTAAACCAGAGTAAATATGTTTT
This sequence comes from Timema poppense, assembly GCA_902141375.1. NCBI lineage: Eukaryota > Metazoa > Arthropoda > Insecta > Phasmatodea > Timematidae > Timema > Timema poppense. Next base: position 21,200 of record CABFOV010005265.1, read on the forward strand.
GAACATGGAAAAGGCTTCAGGAGGTTTGTAGGGGGAAGGGGAAAACCAACAGCCAATCAGATAGCGAGGGGGCGTGGTCACGTTATAAAATTCAGCCAATCCCAGCCTGTGACAGGTGAGTGTGCTAGCTACTCTCGTAGAACTGGGGGTGTAGGAAAGACATTTCAGTTGAAGAAGGCTTTAGCCAGATAATAATTTCAGGGGGTTTGGTGGGCACATCCCTCAATTGATGGAAGCTAGAAAAATATGTAAATGATAAACAGTTCTAGAAGCTCTCTGAAGTAGTTTGTTTTCATGGTAAAATAACCCCCTAGCTGCCTAAGGTTTGGAAAAGTTCTAAATTTTAAACTCTTTTTGAAGCTCTGTGAAATACTTTTTTTTATGGTAAAATAAACCCCAAAATGCCGAAGGCTAGGACAATTTCTAATTATTTAACACCTCTAGAAGCTCTCTGAAGTGCTGTTTAATACATTCCCCAAATTGGCATTTGTATCTTATTATTCTTATTCTTATTATTATTAGCACCGTGTCTTACTACCCGTTTGGGTTGTACGCACTTACGCTAATGTGTAAATGGTAGGGTGATTGTGAGATGAAATGGAGGACCTACAGCTTAACGTGGGATCCGAACCACGGTAGAGGCCTTGCATTCCATACATTCACAAGTTGTGATTAATACGCGTCTTGTCATAGATGAAGGAAGGGTTTGGTAATCAGATAAATCTGTGCCGGGACCGAGGATTGAACCCCGTACACCCAGCACAGAAGTCCGACACCTTACCCCTAGACCATCAGGTCACCCAGATATTTGTACCTTAATTTTGATATTGTGTGAACCATAAATAAAGCCATCTATATATAAATATATATATAGTTCATAAAATTTCGCGGAGAGTTTGCACCCACAAAACCCCCGTGGCTACGGCCTTGCAGCTGAAAATATCTACCGCTTTTTTCTTCTTCATGGTGACCTTTTTACGTCGGGCAACGACAGAAGACTGACGTCGGTGCTTCTTCCAACGCCCTTTGTAGCCTGAGCCGGACATTAGTGTGTCGATCTTCTGCTCCACCTTGCGTTTCATATTTTTTCCAGCCTTGTCGACACCCTGGCATAGGGCCTCTTTGAAAGGACGACGCTGATTAATAACGTCGGAGAGCACGTTGATACCCGTACGAAGCGCCTGTTTTCCAATGGCTTTAGCACCGCTTCTCAGCAACAGTACGACGCTCTTGAAAAGGCCGCTGAAAAACTTCCTATTCCATACCCTTGTTGATAGGGAACACCGTGAAAGAACGAAGATATTCCTGTTGCAGCCTGGTTGACTTAGTATCTTTGGTAGGGACAATTCATGTTGAGCAGCGTCTAAAATGAAGTTTCACGCACACTTTTACAAACTATAATGGTACAAGTTCACACCTGTATGTTCTTATATATATTTCCAGGATTTCAATTTCCCTTCTAAGTACGGGCACGTAGTGCAATGGAGTTTAGCTAACTGTCTTATGTATGCCGTAGACATAGTTGGTGTTATTGATACCGACGATACGTAAAAGTGGTGCTACAATGTAATCCACGGTCTGAGGATCAATGATTTACGTATAGATGTACATTTGGGAGGTTAATCCTTGTGGAATGTTGGCGGTTTACGACGACTTTTAGACTTTGATCAGATTAGTCTTAGGATCGAAACCAAACTGTAGACTTAGTTGAATAGATAGGGTCAGCAGCTGTATATTTGGTGAAGTAGTGACAATGTCCACATTTTTTTTAAGGTTTGTGTACTTGAATACATCTCTGGAGTCTCCTTTAAATGCATCTACATCGTTTGGGATTTGACCAAGTCATGGACAGGGCTTTAATTTCCAAGAGAGATTTAATCCATGAATATTTGTTCCACGCCGTTAGCATCCACCAAGTTGTACCATACAATATCTTGACCCTCGGGTACGGACATGAAAGAACATGGATATTGGAATTCGGCGAGAGCGACTTCCCACTATCCATCGAGTGTAAGATGGTAAGGTAGTTGTGTGGTGACTTTCGCGAGGATATTTTTCGGGAAATATCCCATAGAGCTTTCTTTTGGTAAAATGATGTAAAACTGATCCTTCATGGTAGGGCGCTGACTTAACTGACAGGAATCCAAGAATTAAACTTGGCGGGGTAACCTTTCCACTACGCGTCCACTATTTTTCTGGCGCCTTTACCTTTGGCACGTAGTAATTTATCAACTTTAAAAGTTTCGCGAAGACGTACGCGTTTCAATTAAGGTTCTTAAAATGTTCCCTCCACAACATCGCCGTCAACATCGGTCAACCTGTTGACGATTGGTTGTCACAACACAACACTAAGGACTTTGAGAATTTCTTTACTCCAATTGCTCTCGTAGCCTTGTTCAAATAACATTTTGGATTTGCTAATACGTACCATGTCACTGACTTTTAGTTTCTGTTTACTATGTGAGTTTGGGTGCTGCTTGCCATACAGGTTATTGCTGACTTGAAGCACGTTGGTTTATGAGACGTCTGCAGGTGCCATCTTTATACTGGAATTTTTTGCGCCGTTGTAAGCGTCGACAAGATCTTGGAAGAGGTTTATATAGTGAAACGTGTTAATTTTGGTAAAGTAACGCCCCATGAACCCTTTCAGAGTCCTATTGAATTGTTCCATGATGCTTGACTTCACGTCTGGATTATGGGTGGTTTAGTACCGTCTATATTGAGAAATTTCTGGACTAAGTCCTCACCCAGGCACTCTTGCTAAACACGTCAATTATGGTGAGCAAGTACACGGCACCGTCTTTGTATTTGCTGAGACCTCGCATATCGTTGAGATCGGCTTGCCAGAGATCCTCCAAGTTTGACACCACGTACTTGTTGCGTGAAAACTTTTTAATCACAGGTTTGTGAAGCGTATAAGCGTCCTGCGAACGAAGCCATTCTCATACTTTGGCCAGATCTCTCTTGAACGTCTCTATGAGCGACTTCGCCCCAGAAAACCCTGCAGTATGAGAAGGGTCGTAGTTGATGTCGGCTAAACGGATCATTAAGCTTCGAAAGGGAGTCAACTGTTTTGGTCCACTCTTTTGAATTTTTCTTCATAGGGCATTGTGACGGTGTAAGTGGTTTGGGTATGGGCGTCGGATCTCTAATGGATGCCAAGCGTTTTGGGTTTACACAAAATTATTTCAGGACGTTTATTTTTTTGGATCACCGTGAGAAAATCTCGCCACCTTGACATCTCACTGTGTCTTCTTGATCTGATCAGATCGTTGACTAAATCCACGATATTGTATCCCCGAAGAGGCGTTTCGGGAATACTCACTTCCCCGTTTGCGGTCCAAGAGATACCACCTAGGGAAATAATAATGTTCTAGTAAAAGTCCGGGTTTTTTTACGTGCCTGTACGGGTACAGTATTGAGTAAAGCAGGGTTAGGAAGTACAGACACTTCAGGAGGAGTTGTGGAGGTATTTTCATGCGGTGGAGGTTGCTGACTAAAGTTCAGGTAGCGCTATAACACTTGTTGGTATAAAGTCCATTTAGATATGTCGTCAAATTTTGAAGCGAGGATTTTTTTCCATTTCCTTGTCCAGCTCGTAGACCACTAGATTTGTGGCCGATGCCACTTGTTGCTGATGTTGTTCGTAACGGCGTAATGTTTCTGGGAACACCAATATCCTATCTTTCATGTGTTCCATTATCTACTTGTTGAATAAGGAACCAAGGACACCGCTGATTAAAGGGTCTAAAAGTAAAGGCAGGAACGCTCCCCTTTTCTGAACTAGTAGTCATCTTTTCTTCTTCCAACACTCTCCTCGTTTGACAAGCTTACACAACACCTGCTTGTGAGCACGTAACTTTGTCTTCTACGCATTTTTTAACAGTACCATCCCTTTTAAAATGTTTTAGGCACACTCGCAAACAGAGTCAATTAGTTTCTTGTCTGCCTTTTTCAGCGAGACGATACTTTTCTGAGGGTTAATTCGGTGCATCGCACGCAACAGAGCGGTTTGCTTTAGCAACTTGGGACTCTTGGTTATGAAATTATCTGTAGACGGGACGTTTTGGTGTTTTTATAGCTTTTTCGTGGTAGGTAGACGTAGCACCCGCCATTTATGCGGGTTCTATATCTGAACTATTCGGATGTACCTTGCTTGAAATATAACAGTATATACCCGTGGGGAGTACTTGTAGCATCAGTGTAAGCCTCTTGTAAAACACGTGGGTTTTCAGGAGAGACCTGACGTGAAATATGTTGTATCTATGTAATTTTTAAAAAGCACGATATAGTGTGCGTTTAAGGAAATGTCTCTTTGGCCCTTGCCCGGGTGGAATATATTTTGTGTAAGGTACATGGCGCTAATATTTTGATTATGGTCTCCTTTGGTTTAAAGCTCGACGACCCCTTCGTTGGCTTCACGCATCAGGTCGTCCATGGTAATCCGCTGTGGAACGCCATTACTGTCACAATTAATTTAAGGCAAATCCTTACAGAATATGACGGTGGGACCTGGCCCATCCTGTTCGAATCCCGGTTGCCATAAAGCGTAACACCAGGTGATTTTATCAAAATTAATGTCACACATTGTGTCCAAGTGACGGATATTGTTGGCTATAAAATGTGACTTTCCACATCTGGAAGGACTACTCATGATGGCCGAAAATGGATGTTTCAATTTGTCCATAATGTTTGAGACTGAGCTTATAAGATAAATAAACTTGTATTTATAAGATAAGAGAGAGGGGTTGTAGACATTTAAAACACAAAAATAACAACTTTATAATATTTATTTACAAACACAATCCACACAAATAATTGTTTTAGAATATAGCTAATAACATGAAAAGCATATTTGGAATATTAATTTACAAAAAATGATAGCTTTATAATATGTATCTAAGAGTATATCTTACACCTTGAAAAATATAGATGTTTTGGAGTAAAGGAAACAATACTCAATTTTGAGGTCGTGGCGGGAATAGTGGCCTCGGTACTAAATAGCTCGGGAAAATATCAAAGTCCAATTTAAAGAATAATTAAATAAATATATGTGTATGTATATATACACAGACAGATGGTTTCGATGTAGAATATGGACAAGAAACCATCAGATAATCAATCATATTTGACTAGAATTAAAATATGTACAAAAATAAATACATACAAACAACTAATTATATTTGACTAAAAATAATCAGCTAGATGAAGGTTTGTACTGGTGGATAAAAAATTTATAAAAAGTATCCCAGTTGCATAAAATAAACTAAAAAAATTCGTGTTTTAATGCAAAAAAATCTCAAAATTTTGAAAAATGTTATGTCAGTGAAACTGTCTAGAATGAAAGAAAAACATATGATAATTCCGCTCATTTAAATGATAAACTTTTAGTCGTGGTTAGCGCATTTACAAGGCCTGTGATACCCAAATTCCAACGTATTATAATCATCAGCTATCCGTCGTTTGGTGTATACGGGCCGGTAAACTTTAGTTTGTGAAAGGGTACATACAATCGCAAGACCTTTTCTTACAATTTTGTGCGGTATCTGTATGTACCTTCCCGCAGCCTGCTCGGTGACCATCGCTTTCAAAACGTAAAAATTAACGTCGTTCCGGTTGCCATAGTTTATGGTGATCCCGCGAACCTTGAACACCGTTCTTTTTTTGCAGGATTGCCACCAACACAAACTCGGTACGCGTAATTCTTAAGGCCACCAGATACAAAGGCGCTAATATAGCTTTCCGGACCATAATCTTGAAGTTCGTCAGTGAGGTCACCCAAAAAGTCTCCGGTTGGTGGATTCCAATCGCCGGGGCGTTCCGTGAATAGAACGCTATCTGTATCATGATATAAAACGTGGTGCCCCACTTTCTCAAGGATGCTGTGTGAGTACAACTTAGCCATAGCAGTCGTGTAGCATGCCACAGGGGCACTCGTGTTAGTGTTAGGGCGCAACGCCTCACGCGCATCCTTGTAATTGAGGAACATAACCTCATCATTAATATCAATGACGCTGTCTACGGTAATGTACGGATCCGTCAGGTACTTGTGGATGCCCTGTTAGTCGTTGACAACAGCTACGTGTTGGGCATACCTCCCTCGCTACCGCTTCTCCCCGCTCCGAGCGGTCTATCA
>CABFOV010005265.1:27597-44090 GCA_902141375.1 Timema poppense
GGCATCGGCGATTATGACCCCTCCGCACTTATCCACAGACGCATCAGAGACGGTGTGGTGGGCCCCCCCGCCGGATACGGATGACCCGGGAGGTAGTCTGTGGCGTTGAGGAGCGAGCGCTCCTGGCCACGGCCTGAGGCCGGCTTCATCAGGACGCGGCTCCGGTGCTCCGCGAGACCCCCCCGGCTGGCGCTCAGCTCAGCGTGAGTTCGTGTGTATGTGTGTGTCTGTGCGCGTTCTACACCTTCGCTTCGTTTTATATGTTTATGTGTCCGCTGCCAACCCCACCGATTGTCATCGTGGGTTGGCCATTTACAATCAAAACAATTAACCAGAAACATTCTCATCATAATCGCTGTATATATATTTATGTTTTCCCACGTTTCTTGTTCCCTTCCACTGTTTTCCGTCTGTCCCTCTCCTTTGTACGTTGTACGTGTTGTCATGGTCCTGGCGACCCGCTATGAGCGATGGGGTGGGTTTTTTGAAAATTTTTCCCACCCCTAACCTTTAGATCGCAAATATCAGCCCGCAAGGGCGCCATTACCATTCTTGTTTTGTTTGTACGTATCCCTATGTCGTGTCCATTTTCGAGAGCCCTTCGGGGCTGGTGTTAATGTTTGTCCCTTTATGTTTCCCCATATTTTTATTCATGTTTTATGTGTATGTTTATAAAGAAATAATAATAAAACCTAACAAACAAACAAACAGCTACGTGTGGTAAATCGGGTCTTTGCCCAAACTTTCTCCATAGAGAATTTAAAAAGAGTTTGGCCAGTGTGCGGAGACCAGGGTTTTTACAAATAGAATCGAAATCTTACATATGTTTGGTGCGCAAATTCAACAATTTTGGGAAATTGATCCATGTCGAAGGAAGAGTAAGCCTACAGATTTGTTACACCAACCTCATATGTAATAGTTCTCCAAATTATGCTAGATCTCCAAGTGTCACATTCTAAAAGGCTGTATTTCCTCGACTTTAATAAAAGAAGAATAAAGTCACATTGCATTATGATCATTACATGGTTTGCGGGCTGCACAAAATCATGGATAGGGCCGCGAGTCTGACATTCCTAGTCTAAGGCGTTATTCTTGCAATAAACCAAACTGCTGATGGTGGGGAGATTCGGTCTAAAATCCCGGTAGGGTGTACTGAGGGTATTGTTTCTTAAAGGATTTTCCACTCTCTCTCTCCACGCAAATGGGGTGTACTTCCTCTATATTCAGCTTTCCTCATCCCTAACATATAAGCGTAGTTAGACATATGCGTATAATTCAAACGGGTAGTAAGACTTTGTTCAATAAAACAAACAAAAAAAACACTGCATTATTTTAACTCGCCTCATCATTGCCATAAAATTATATTATTGTCGAATGGGTTTCCCAACTCTATTTTAAAAACATATTTTAATATTATACCAAATGTATTTTTCATTAATATTATTGTAATATTGTATTTACAATTTTAAGACAAGTGGATTTTTGTATTTACAGTTGGTGTACTTTGGTATGATGGATGTAGAAATGTTAGAACTCTACCTTAACATTAGTGAGAGAGGCAAATACTTTATAGAACGTTATTTTAATACAAAAGAAGAATTGTATTTTACCTTTTCTCATCTTGTTTGCAGATCATCACTTTTAGGTAAGTTAGAAACTCGATTTTTATAACATGAATAATTTAATGTACCCTACAGTACATTTTAGAATTACCGTATGTGTTTTGCATTTTCTCCAACTCAGTGTTTGCTAATTTCAACTTGTGTCTCATATACTTTGGGGATCTTTATAAGCCGGAAGCTCAAGAGTCTTGTAAAGGTGGAGTTTTCTAGGAATTGTTGGTTGCCACGATCGGTCCGGTCGTTACTACTTGCAGTCACTATCGGCAGTCGCTGTCTAGTGTTTCCTAGACATGATCCAGCACCGCTGTTCACAGCCAGTTAGCTAGCTAGCATCATGTGAAAAAAACATACAGCTCTTATTCTTGATGACGAAGAAGATGAAGAAGAATCCTTAATAATTTTTTTAACTCATAGAGCTGCCTTAAGTTATTTATTTATTTCCCGAGTAAAAGAGGACTTCTTGTTAATAAGAAATCACCTTGACAAGTGAATAATTTCAACCACTTTTACGATTAAGTAAAAAATAAAAATAGCTTAGAAGATTTGAAGAAGGGTAGTTCTAACAGAGTGAAAAAGCCCATAACACCATAAGAGAAACTGACTATTACTTTACGGTATGCAACTTATATTTTTTTTCATTTTTAAATAGCCTTTAGATAGAGGTTTGTTAAAATACATTAGATTCATCCTGACTATCTCAATAATGTTTCATCTTCTTCTACACTCCGTTCTGCTATTGTACAGCAAAAGATAAACCAGCACATATGCACAACTAAAAACAACTGTTGATCAACTACCTCTTCTTCATTAACAATATTATTTCAATTAAAAGCCAGAAACGGAAAGCCGCCACCAAGAAACCCGTAACAGATTTTAAATAAAGCCGTATTTGTCTTAAACCGTCATGTTTTATGTAGGTACGTACATGATTAGTTCTGAATGGTGCAGCGCGGCAGTGACTTGACTTATCCAAGGAGAAGTACCAACCACTTGCAGTTACAACATAAGCCTCGCAGCACGTCTGAACAGCCGCTATTATTGGTTCATCTTAACTTGAAACCGGAAGTAAACAAACAGTCCCATTTTCACTACGTTGAAGGACCTACATTATTGGTGGAACACGAGTGCAACATTTTAAACAGGCTCAAACATGTATAGTCATTATCATAGCAAAGTAGGTCTCTACGAATTTTTGTATTTTTTAATACATTTAAATCTCTTGTCTTATATTTAACAAAAATCAGGTCAGACTCAAAAACCGCCATAAATAGACAGGAATCACTCAACACTCACAACCATCACTAAACGCTGCTGAGATAAACTGTCGACTAACCGTTGCTGACTTGACATTAACATGTGGTAAGGACTGTACCATGTGGTCTCTCAACGCTGAGTCAGGTGTTTGTTGGAATTCGAATAGAACTTTCAAATTTTAAATTATCATTTATAAATCAAACAAAGGGAAAATCTTAGCAATAATAATTTTCTAGTGTTATTTTAAAACAAGTTTAATACAAACCAAAGGAGGGACTATTGAGTTAGAGGATACAATTGAAGTCCGTTCAGTAGCAAATCAGAGCATAGACTTCCACATGGCTTTGATTAAATCAGGTCTCAGCTTAGGGTGAATCAATAATAGGAAAACATCTCCACTCAGAATTAGAGGAATTAGTGCAAGGTCAGCCATCGCGGCTGGCCGCGACCGCTGGTCATGGCAGGTAACAGTTCCTAGCAAACTCCAGCTTAAGGCCTATATCACACTAAGGTGCCACGGCAGCTCTGCTGGCAGTGCTACTATTTACAAAACAAATAAATCAATGGTGCATCACACACCTGGCATTGTTTTCAGTCGGGCAGAGATGCCAGTCCAGGTGACGAGACATTCCACTAGTGGTAGCGCTGCCGCCATAAGAATACATAGAGTTAGGTCAGGATGGCAGACCCCACAATTGCCAACAGCGCTGCAGCAGAGCTGTCATGGCATCCTAGTGTGATATAGTTTGGTGATAATGAAGCAGTCTGTCAGTGTGAAAAATTATAACTAACATGTATGCGAGTAGTTCCAGACTCAACCCTAAGCTTTAGATACTTTCAACTTTCCAATTACCACATTCATCTTTATCATTAAATATACCCTCTTCCTTTAATGCAGTGGTTCCCAACTTGGAGGACGTCAAGTATTTCTAAGGGGACGTGGAACAATGTGGAGATAATGTTAAAAATCAGATATGACTAAAGATATTTTGTATCTAAATCATTTTCCCATAGTAATTAAGAGAATTGTTTCTTCCGGTATTAGCAACACTGCCTATCAGTTGTAATAAATTTAGTGAAGTGCCAAAATTGTGCATGCACATGTTTATTTTGAAGCTCGCAAGCCTCGTATTAGCCCCCCAATTTTCCTCTCTTCCCTCTTCCTAAGCCAAAGGTTCCCAAACTTTTTAAACCAAAGGAGCCCTTGCACCAGAAGAAATACATATTGGAGCCCTCAAAGACTATTTTACACTAATATTGTGAACTTCATTAATAACAGTTCACTTTTACAAGTAGAAAAGTTAAAGGTATACAACAAACGGAAAATCTCACAAGTTCTGGCTGCACCTTTGGCAAATGGCCTTCCTTCAAATTTAAAAAAAAAGGCAATCCTAATTATTGATGCTCTTTTATAGTGTGAAAAACAAATAAAGAATATTTTAAAATTGTCTCACGAAGTCTGGGATAACTGGTGGCGTAGTTTAAGGGCTCCGTGGAGAACAGTTTGAAAACGCTGCCCTAAGCTACCATTGCAGCCTCGTGCAACACCAATGAATATTCAACTCTTACTCTCATAAAAACTAGATAGCGTTGCCGAATTGAAGTGGAAAGTGATTGCGGAGTGCTCTGTCAAACATCAAACCCAATATTCAAAAATTATGAGAACAAAACAGAGCCAATCACCACAATAATCTTGAGTAAAGTTTTCTACCATTATCAACTATACAGGCAATAGGTATATAAAATAGGGGCTAACTGCCAGGCCAACGGATTTTTATTCGTTTTCCCTTCCAGTCCTTTCTTGGTCCTTATTCAGTAGATAGACTAGACCCACTTTGTGACACGCCTGGGATGGGGGATGGTAAAGGAGTTTTAGAGAGGAAATCAGTGAATTTATATGGGTCTGGATTCAATTTCTTTGAGCCTAGTCTTCTGGAACTCGAGGCTTCCAGGCTTGAAGTGTAGCCCCTATATAAACAGGGCTATAGTCGGTAAAGTCAAGTCCAGTGAGTGGACCATTGAGTTCAGTGAGTAGACCATTGAGCTCAGTGAGTGGACCATTGAATCCAGTGTGTTGTGCATGTGGACCAGTGTTGGAATTATGTAGTTATCATTTTGAGAAATCCAAAATCATCCTTTAATTTTAAATTAATGTCATATTTTAAATAATAAATTGTGTATACATAAAATAGCGTTGTCTGCCCTTAAAATCACCTACTAATCATAAGATTTCCACCTTATTGGTGCTAGCTGTTCCACTAAAGTTCAACACATCTCTACTTTTTCCGATCTGCCTGAGATGTTTGACACAGAAGGACCTATCATATCTCAGAAACAGCCATCTTGAGTCAGTGCATATGTGCATTTGATAACGCATGCGCTCTACAGCCAGAAGCAGGCAGACAGATTGTTATCCCTGGACATCGGGCATCTTAGTTGATTTCTAGAAGAAGTCCAGTCTCCGGGTGACTTTGCTGGTAAGAGACCGATCTATTGTGTCTTGTGGGTGAGGAAGGGAAGGGAAATGGGGTAAAAAATCATAAGCGTGCTGGGAGGTGGCTATGGTGTGCAGATGATATCCTTCGGGGCTCAAGGGAGAAATAGGAGTAGGTGGGGGTCGGGTGGTTGATGAGGGGGAAAGACGAGGAAAGGAAGAGGAGAATTTAGGGGTAGGGACTCTTATTACTGTTGAAATGGAATGGGGACGTTCGAGGATCCTGGCGGTGATGTTCGGGCAGTAGAAGGTGGTCTCTCAGGTGGAGAACTGCTTGATCGCCGACATCTTCTTCAGGGTCTTCTCTCGAGGGGCTTTGCCAGAGCGGAAGGTGTAGCCCCTCTCATGAGATCACCGTGAAAAGGACAGGGTCAGACGAAAAAGGGGATGGGTGGGAAGGGGAAAATGTCAGTGGAAAGATTCCCATCAACGTGTGTCCCTGTGGGATGCGAAGAAGTCCCGGCAACGTATGTCACGGTGGGACACGGGAAGGTCCCAGCAACGTGTGTCGTGATGGGACAGGTGAGGGTCTTGGCAAGGTGTGTCATGGGGGGTGGTAGGGAGAGATATATTAATAGACAATCTTGTTCTTTCTGACCCTTGACATTCTATTCACTCTTTAAGATAATGCTTTTTTGTAACATGTGACACACCAGTTTTGGATAACCACTGATGTTTGAGCAGCAGAAGAAGCAGATTAGCATGCATCTAGAGCTACGTTTGGAGACACTAATCTATGGGGGGGCTGGGCGAGAGCCTCCTAAACCACTGTTTACACTTCTCGCTTATCCCAGCAAGGCTTTGGGACGTCAATGGCACCCTCCAGGGTCTATGACAGTTCTATGATAGTTTCCAAGCCCCTGGATAAGAGGATTGGTGGCACCAAGAAGCCTGTCATAGAAAGACTGCGCCAGCTTCCGGAAGTCGTCCTTGATGGTGGGAATCTCCAGATCCCGTTGCAGAGTCGTATTGCGATCGTACCAGAGTGCGTCCACAATGATCCTCAAAAACACCTGCTCTGGAATGTCTGTATCCTCCTCATATACGGGTTCACCATGTGACCTCAAGCGGGACGTGCATAGTTGAGTATCGGCCTGAACAACTGCTTGTACAGTGTCAGACCGTTCCTTGGGGACAGGACGCTATGCCTGTTGAGAAATGTCAGTTTCTCGTTGCAGTATAGTCGCCAGGTCAGCTTGGCGCCCAGTGTAAGTCCCAGGTACTTAGCACTGTTCGCCCATCTGATTTGTTTTCCAAACAGCCGGAGAGGGGCCGGCCTGTAGAACATTTTTTCCATGTGAAAAGCCCTGCTGTACTCTTCTCCACCTTAATACTTGTACTCCAGGTGGTCAGCCACCCCTCCAACTGCACCAGTTGAGTCTGGAGTGTCCTCTTTACCAGCTGCCCTCACCACGACTCTGCTACTAGTGCCGTGTCATTCGCATACAGTGTCAACTTGGTGTATGGTGATTTAGGAATGTTGTTCACATACAGATTGAAGAGCACCGGGCCCATGAGGGAACTCTGCGACATTCCAGCCCGGATGCTTTTGACTTGGGAAGTGGCGTTCCCGAAAGGTAGTGGAGAAGGTGCGGTGGGATGGATAAGATTGTACAATCTTAACTAGGTATAAGGTTGGATTTAAGGAAAGGCGTTTGAAAAGGAAACCTTCATGCCAAACACCATCAAAGGCTTTTTCCACATTGAGAAAGACAGCATCAGTCAGACTGTTGATGTTGAAGTTTTTCGCGACCTACTCCATGAGCCGAACCAGTTGGGGAGATGTGTCGTGTTCGGCCCGAAAGCCGAACTGCTCGTTCATCAAAATTCCCGCCTCGGTAACGTGTCGGATCAGTCTCGTTAGTAGAAGTCTCTCGAACAACTTACGCAAACTGTCGACCAAACTGATCGGTTGGTAAGACGAAGTTAGGGCCGGGTCCTTACCAGTTTTATGAAAACAGAGGACGTTGGTATACTTCTGGAGCTCAGTGAAGTGACTCAGGAGCAGAACGGCATTGAATAACACCATGAGGAAGTTTATCACCTCCAAGAGCAGCTTTCGGAGGACCACGTTATTGATACTGCTCGGTCTGGGGGCCTTGTTTAATCTTATAGCGGCTAACGCCCGCGACATTTCTTTCGCCTCCGTGGGTTCAGGTTCATTCAAGGGTCTGTACGAGACAACACCGATGACCTGAGACACGTGCACAATGCGCACCGATCTTACGTGTCGTCAGTCGGTATGAATTGTGCCTCTAGGTCCTCAACGAGAGCATTGGTCTTCTCCCGGTCGGAGTTGGCCACCCCGTTCCGTCCTACAATAGGCGGCCTTGGTACAGGAACCTCCATCAAGTTCCTGGTCTTGCGCCACAAGGACCTGTTCTGTACGTACAGGCTATCAATCTTGTCCTCCCAGACACTGCTCCGGTATCCTTGGACCATATCGCGAACCACGTGGACTTTGCAGCTCCAGTTGGCTTTGTCCACTGGGTCCCTTGAGATTTGCCAAGCCTTCCTCGCCATTTTTTTTCCCAGACGTTCCTAGACCTTCCTCAAGAAACTCGATGTAAAGTCCCATGGATCCAGTCCCAGAATACCCTTGAGTAGCTCCATGCCATTTTTGAGCTTTGCAGTCTACTCCTATCGGGTGTAGGCAGGGATGAGGTCTGGAAGGAATGGGTTGGTGGTAGAGGCGGAAGGGGACGGAGTGGTAGGAATGGTTGATAGGGGGTGGAGATGAAGAAGCGGGTGGAGCGAGAAGTGGATGTTGGGACAGGAGTGATCTTGGAGGAGTCTTTGAATGAAAAGGAAGAACCAGGTGTGGTTGGTTCTGTAAGGGTGGCTTTGGCAGGTGCCTCAGCCTGAGGGGAATGGGGTTGGTCTCCCTGACGGTGCACTCGCGTAGATTTTACAATTGTCTTTGGTGTTGGAGCTGGAGTCATGGTCGCCTTCCGTTCCGCAACGTGCCCCGATGGCTTCCGTACTTCGCTTATGCCATCCATCCTCCCTTCTTGCACTCTAGAGGCTCGTGCAAGCCCTGCCACCCACAATGACCTATACGTAGGACAGCCCAACCAATCCAAGTAGTGGGCTCTCGAGCAGTGCAGGTACTTTGGGGGAGAATCGTTTCTCCTCCACGTACCCACCCCTCTCGTGGTAACCACAACAAAAACCACACCTCGGATTCGCGTGGCAAACCTCCGCACATGCCCACACCAGGAAATGTTTTGCACTGAACCGGACCACTGGGAGACTTTTACTTCTCCCCCTTCTCCAGTCCAAGTGAAAAGTCCCCGTGTTTTATACCCTCAACTGCTGCCTGGCCTTGTTCAATGGGAGATAAGTGAAGCTTCCCATTGACACGTGAGAACGGAAGAAACAATGTCCACCAAACGTGCCAATAGAATATAGAGATTTCTCATTGTCGCGGAGTGAAGAGTGGAGCTGCAATGGTATTAGAAAGGGTGGTTGGTGCGGCAGGTACAAGTGTGGAGAAAAGAAGCAAGTTCCGAACAATGAGGCACAAGCTTTGTTGACCGTTGTGAGGAGATTTTTAATAACCCGTAAATGTATAGCACGTGTATAGATATATTGGATTGTGCCACAACACAGCGTTATAATTTGAAAACATACATCAGGTGAATGATCTAAAATATATGTATTTGTACTAGGAAATAAAATATGTTGGTAATCAGTTGTTTTAAGTTTGCGTTGCAATGCACCATGGGTCAACATACAGAGTGTGAATTGCTGTGCTACACAAGCAGATTCTGCTTTCTAATTTCGACGAACGTGTGAATCAAGCTTTAGCCAATAAGAGTTTATATATGTATAAATGGCCCACCCAACATGACCCCACTCACCATTCTATGCCCTTGATAATATTGACATGGGTTAGAATAAAAACTTCTTAATATCATAAGATTAACTTATTTTGTTTTGTCTGCATTAAATAGTGTGTCATTTTTCTACGTTTTTAGCACTTTTTGTTTCGTCCAGTTGATGATTTTTCCTCGAATTGCCTTTCTTCGACTTGTTGGATCAAAATTTCAAGCCATCACCCGAGGTAATTTACATGGATGTTGAGGCTCCTCATGCCTCTCCTGATATGACACTGATTAGGATTTTGATAGGAAAATAGAACTTTCTGAAATATATTCTTAACAGAAAATTGGTCAATAGGCGCGTTTCACTGTCAGTGGCACTTATTTACAAAAGCCTTAGTTCAAGTTTAAACTATACTTTAGCTCATCACTTATGTTTGTTTATGCTGCTGTTGTATTATATTATTCTATTTCCACACTTTTGCAAAACAATAGATTGTTAATAATTACTACTTATCTTGTGGAAATCCAACGTTCCTTTAACTGTAAATATTGTCACCACTACGTGGGACTTATATAGCTACTTGCTGGGGGTACGTGATTGACGTTAGTCTTGGGTTTTCAAAGGTTTATTAATACTACCATTCTACTACAAATGTGATGTTAGAGTGAAGTTAAAATGAAGACCTTAGGGGTTATAGAGAAGCGAGTGACGGAATGAGGTGGTATGATGTTTTACCTGCACGTCCCTGCACGAACTTCGACTTTGGTTCCCTGGGCTCGAGCGGCAGCCCCGACTGGTACTTGGTGAACCCGACGACTTAGCCCCGTGGCCTCGTGACCAGCAGCGTGACCTCTTAGCTACGATCTTCCGTAAACAACCATCCCCAAGGGGCTCCAAACCCTTCTTTTCAAACCCACGTTCGGCTTAGATTCCCCCTATGGCTTGTAGACATCTCTCTTTCGTGTCATCGCTTCTAATTTGCTTGTTTACTGATTCATCACAACAAAACTCACACCTTTCATTATGTCCCTCACAACTCACAATATCATATGTTTATACTAACACGCCTTTCAATTGAGGTCGTTGGTGACGATATGTTAAATTAAATAACAACTAATAATCCCTATTTTTATATAATAATGTAGGTATTTGATTACTTGAATGATAAAAACTTTTTTTCTCTATAGGCACAGATTTACCAAGGAACCAATCTCATCTAAGTCATGCAGTTCATGCAGACAACTGTAACTTAAAGAAAAATGGCGTCTGTACGAAGATACCTCCAGCATACACCTGGAGAGACTACAGGTATGATTCGTATATGAACAAATTACAATAATTTGTGGTTGATATTAGTTCCCTTAATTTATATTTGGAGTAGACAAACAAAGTCATATCAACTATTTGAGTAAAATTTAAATCACTTAACGTTCAAAGCAATTGGAGAAATATGTTATTCCATTTATATTATAGTTATGATTGATTGCTTTAAATTGTTTTAAAAAAGACTTAATGAAATACTATAACAATAAAAACGGTATATTTTTTCATATACAACCCTGTTGAATACCATTAATGCTAATGATAAATATTATGATAGGCCTGAAGGGAACCAAAATAGCAGTATAAATATTATTTTCAAATAATATACTTATATAAACCTATTATATTAATCTAAAATAGTAAGGAAGGCTCATGTAATTCATCTCCACCTAGAAAAAGAGTTTACAACTGCACTAGCGTAATGGAAATACACATGGGTATAGGGTCTAAAGGTCTTGTGTGTCAAGTCATAAGCGGTTTTTCCTCTGGGATCCTTCTCAGCGGGTGGGGGTGGAATAAGAGTGGATACGAACAAAGCTACACCAGTGCAGGAATCCCCTTTCTCTGCTCAAAGGGCGTTGATCTTTATCGCTGGCAAGCGAATCTGGGCCTCTCCCTCCTCTTACTACCCTAAATCCCCCTCAAACTTTCTCCATTCCTTCTAAAATCGTAGAAGACACCTCCGTGGCGATATGAAAATGTATTATTAATATATTTTTAATCAGATGATATATGCACCATCTCAATTATTTTTCCTTAGCGTGGGTTAAAAAATATAAACCATTGAGGCCTATCAATTATTTCTCATTATACTGACAACAAAAATTTAAGCTGACAGTATTATTGCAGTGGTTTAGGGTTAGCTGAAATTATTAAACATTACGTAGCAATAAATTTTAGTGTTATTTACAATGCTGCCAATTAAATAATATGGTGCTGTCATTAATTATAGTAATGGAAAATTAAATTGACAATACTTTTGTTTCACTGTAAAGGGTGCTTGAGATACTTTAAGCTGTAATGGTCAACTATCATCACTAAAGTAAAATACTGTAACCTCAAATTCAGAGTATATTAAGCACAACTGATTCTAGTGAAAGTAAAATATCTTAACCCCCATTTTACTGCTAACTATGAATTTCTTTTTAAATTCCTTCCAACAATCAAGATAAATATGCCAAAATACACGCAAAAAAATGTCACCAAGTTTCTGTTATCTAGGTACGTCTTATTCAGTTTTTAGTGCCTTCTGTAAATTTAGCAAAATGACGCTATTGTATCGTCATTTCCCTTTCACTCTAATATGTAGAGGAGGTAACGATAACTATTACAAAGTAAATGTATAACAAAGTAGAGACAGGGAAATATTTCATAAGAGTAAGAGAAATAAATAGGTAGCAATAATAGATTTATTATAAAAAAAACATAAAAAGATGATATAGGGTTACAATTAATAGAAGGAAAACAGTAATAAATGTCCGTTAAATTGATTAAGGAAAACATGTAACTCTTAGAAGTATAAAGGAAGACATTCAGTTTTAAACTGATAAATATCATAGGATTTAACAACTCCAAAGATATAGGAACTTCTCGTAGCACGGGAGAATATGTGTTCAAGACAACACGAAACCGTCAAATGGAAGTTAAGTTAATACAAAGTATTGGATTCCAAACCAGCCGGGCTAGCGCCAGACTACCACCACAAGGGTATAAACAGAAAACATGGTGAATTAATTACTAATAAAAATATAGCTGCAAATCCTATAGTTTTAGAGTTACTAGGCTAAATGTCGGCCAAGCTAACTAGTTTGATTTGAAATTAAGAAAGGTCCCATAGGCACACTAAATAATAAATGGTATGAGGGTGGTCTGTGAATTACATTAGCAGATGGCTAACAATCAGGTGTCAACACAAAATTGTACTATGGCCGGTCCTTTCCCAGTGGGTACTGCCAGAGCACTCAATAATACATTTATACCATTACCCACTCCCTGGGGTGTACATCAAATCTAGTACTCACTAACTTTAAACACTTGGACTAATGAGGTGCCAACAAGGGGCAAATGAAAATACTATCTGTGCGGGCCACTATACAACACTAGCCGTGTTCCGCACTTTGCGCACCCAAAATAGTAACACAGAAAGAGGGGTGCCAACAAGAATACTGTGAGATACTAACCTAACTAGGTCCTCAAATAAAGGAGTTAGACAATTTGCTTGTAGCCATACAAAAATTAGAATAAGTGAGCATGACGTCCACGGCGTCATGGGATATTGTGAAGTCATAAAGACTTTAAACGGAGTAATGAACTTATGGAGAAGAGGACCTTTAAAGCAAGGTCCTTATTACATATAGAGCTCAAAGCCCAAGTATTTAAGCTATGTCATATGGACATAGGGAAAATATATAGTCAGACTATCTGACTAAAGAAATTAAGTCAGATTGACACAAAACCAAATTTAGTCATTCTGACTAAAATAATGAGTCTGAAGGACTTAGAAAACATTTTAGCCGCTAAATCAGAAGGACACAGAAACAAAACTTAGTCACTCTTAGGACTTAGAATACATTATAGCCGCTTCGACTAACAGAAACAAAATTAGTCTCCTTGACTACTACAACAAGTCTGAAGGACTTGGATATTTGTCGAATACTTGGTATGTCAGACGAGATTTCCTCGGCGTCGAGGCGGTGAGACCCACGACCCAAACATCAAGATCACCAGTTTCTTCTTCAGGTGTTGGAGCAGTGGTTCCTCCTTCGAGGATATAATATGATGAACTACAGTCGAATGAACCTAGGCGTCACCCGTTATATACTCTTTTTTATGACTCTAAACAGGACCCACTATGGGCATGTAATGAGGGAAAAGTAAGGAAGGGGGGAGGTGGGAAAAGTGGAGAAAGAGTTGCCGAGGAAGCCCGCTAGGGCAGCAGTGCTCGTAGCTCGAGACATCGGACCAACGACAGTCCAATCTTTCGTCAACATCGAGTGTTCAAAGGTTCAGACATCTGTTAAAACTGCCACGCCTTCGCTTCCGCCATACTTGCAGAATGATTTGTCGAAGCATGGTGTTTATATCCGAGAACATCTGCTTAAAGTAAGTAGAACAAAAATGATATTATTGCAGAATATATCAGTTTTAATTCTCTTCTTTAGATTTCTTTATTTCAGTTTAGTATTTTGTGCGAATTACGGTTTGTAGATGTCATTTTAGTTGAGGGGCATGCTACACTACGATACTCCGCCTTTCAAGGGATGATAGTTATGTGAGCGGCAAACGTTTATTTAAATGACAATCTATTATGTATAAACACAATGGGTCAAGGGTGTACAATTCAGCAGCATACAGATTTGAGCACGAATCACTATGGTTGTGTTTCTGATAGCTAAGGAATAGCTGACGATCTCACACGTCCATAATAAACTTCGCCAGCCTTAAAATGGCAATGTATACCTGGGGACAGGGTGAACCTAATAGCTCAGTGGTAGAGCAATTAATAATAATAATAATAATAATAATAATACCCTTTATTTATCTGTAAAAGTTAAGGTGTTAACTTTCTCTTCCACTTAACCTAAGGTCCCGGTTTCAATTCTCATATCTAATTGTTACTATTCATTATATATATTTGAAAACTATTAATATGTATATTTTATTGCTAATTTTCCCTCACATAATTATATGGAATAGGTTTTCAGTTCACAGTATAACTAATTTGGTGTTTTACTGTGATTCCAGTGCCATTTTATATTTGAATGAAGATTTTGAGGGTGGTGAGTTCTTCTTTTCATCTGACGAAGCAGCAAAACATATCCAAGTAAATACTAAAACTGTATTTTAAGGCTACTGCCTAGTTTAAAAAAAACGTAATCACAATTGTGTATTTATTATCATAACAGCAGTTCTGAATCTTCTAACCTAATTTAACAATCTTAAATAATAATCCTATAGGGTTATCTTATGACCAGGGGTGTAGCGTCAGGGTAGACCATGAGACTACGTCCTTCCAAACCTTCTAATGGTAAGTTGATAAAGATAAATATCAAAGGTTTGAGAAAATACGCTAAACTAAGTACAATATTCAATTGAGCCATATGTTCAAATAAAATTTAAACCACTATAGCTTTTTAACTTTACAAGAAAATTTATATCACGTACAGAAAAAAAAAAATCAATAATTTTGAACTCTTATTTTATACGCAACCTATCAAAGAGGGTCCAAAGTATACAATAAAATAAGAACAGGGCAATATGAGTGAGCAGCTTGAGTAATAATAAGCATCTAAGTACATGAAGAGTACCTATGGGCACGCAACCCAATACAGTTGCGGAAAAAATCCCAGATGGTTGGTCTCAGGACATTTAAATAATATTCAGTGTTACCCAGAAAACAAAGTAATTAAAGAATGATAGGTTATAAAACCTAAGGGTAAATCCTATAGCTAAAGTATTAAATAAAGTTGAGAATTTAGCTATAGGATTTACCCTTAGGTTTTATAACCTATCATTCTTTAATNTTTAGCTATAGGATTTACCCTTAGGTTTTATAACCTATCATTCTTTAATTACTTTGTTTTCTGGGTAACACTGAATATTATTATTAATGGATTTTCTAAATAATTTTGTTTTACCCTTTTGCGCTTTTGTTAGGTTATAATGGGCGTGGAATCATTATATATTAATAATTGCTTTTAGGCTTATTATATCTAAAAGTATTTATCTATTGAATTCACATATATATATATATGAAAAGTATTTATCTATTGAATTCATATATATATATATATATATATATATATATGTGAATTCAATAGATAAATACTTTTAGATATAATAAACCTAAAAGCAATTATTAATATATAATGATTCCACGCCCATTATAACCTAACAAAAGGGCAAAAGGATAAAACAAAATTATTTAGAAAATCCATTAATTTGATACTAACAATACTTTATGTATATCACATGAAAACATCAAATAATTTGCTATTTCTCACTTAAGATTCTCATACATAATTACTCAAAAGTTTCTCGAGATACTTATTCTCCAATTATTTCTATTTCTCCAACTATTTATTAACTCGTAATAAATTAATACAGTTATTCAGAATATTGATAATAAACTTCAAACTTATAATATAAGAACAATTTACGTTAAACTAGCCTGTCATACTATACATTAAAATAGAGATAATATCAACAACATATAATATGACACCTAACATTAGCCTGGATAAAGAAGAATACTTAACCAAAATAATGATCTAACGTTTGTTCATCTATCGCTTCACTAGTGCTATCCAGAAATTCAGTATCATAACTTATATCTTAATATGTTAATTAATTATTTAAAATGAATTGAAAAGCTAACTAAAACATTTTGCATTTAGTGTGATCAAAGATTTAACATGTTTGAAATTTAACCCGAAATGGTATTGCCGTAAAAAGAATGGAAACTTGAAGTTACATCTAGATAAATATTAGTGCCGAAACAGAATTTATGTTTACATTTCATGATAAATAAACCGAAGCCTCAGCTTCGTCCTACTAAACCCGGGCAATGTCCAAGAGTAATCATTATATTGCCGCTCGGCTGTTGCCTGACTCAGCATATCCACCTTGACAGTTACGCCAAGCGAGTTCATCTGTGAAAGGGCTGCTTATGCTTTGTGAGATACAGGCAGCAGTCGCTTGCCATTATCCTCATGATGTATCATTATATTTCGCCGTTCGGCTGTTGCCCGACTCAGAGCTACCAGTTTGACAGTTACGCCAAGCTAAGATGTCTGCGAAAGGGCTGATTTGTTGTTTGAGTACCGAGTCAGTGTCATGACTCTTAACCTAGCGAATGAACTTATATACCAGATGAAATGAAACAGATGACATGAGCCTGCAGAATACTACAGGTGTGTGATTTTGTAGCCCGACTCAGGACTGTACTGACTTGACCGTAATGCCAAACCAGG
>CABFOV010005266.1:10054-44084 GCA_902141375.1 Timema poppense
GGGGGGGGGGGGGGGGGGGGGGGGTAGATGGGTCATTTTTGTAATGTTAAACAGTGCCTACCTGCCTATGTATGACTTTTAACCACTCTGTCCTCCAGCCGTCAATTCATCACAATGATACATGTGTATGCCGTGTTGGGAATCGAACCCGGGACCGAACTAGTTTAAAATATCAGGGAAACCCCATTTTGTATTCAAAATTGACTTTGATTCAAATAAATACACGCACAATAAATGTACATTGACTAGAACCACGGCCATTAATTAGCATGTTTACAAAAGAAACGTCTCTTATTTTTTAACAAGAGAATTGTCCGTAGCGCTGCGAGCTCGACACGACACGAGCGTTCCGGCCGCTGCTTCTCGCCGACTGCACAATAACTCCACGTTATTCCTACCCTCGCTCACACGTTGCTCGGTGTCCCTACGGAGCACCCATACATCAACCCCGTGACGGGCTCATTGTGGCTGGAGAGAGAGTTCCTTATGCTGCGCCCGACAAAAACCGGCCAGACTTCACCGCCGCGCCGCGCAGTTCCCTAATTAGTTGTGTGGCGTCTTTAGGACCCGAGCCGCGCTGTTCTTGCTTGGTCTCTGCTTGTCTTCATCCGGAAAACAAACAAACTATACAGTGCTACAACTCCGGTCCTCATTTAACTCCTTTTAAATTCTCAATTCTTCATATTTCTAACATTTCAAATATATGTTTCTACATTCTCTCCACACCTGGGAGAGAGAGTATTGCGATCGTCAAACGAACTCGATATTTTGATAAAATATGTCGACGTTTCATCAAACCACAAAAGTAGTTTTCGCAATGCCGTCTGTCTGTCTGTCTGTCTGTCTATCTACGTACTTTGGGCTAGAGCTGAAACTATTTTACAGATTGGACTAACTGTTAGTGTCTGGGGTTTTCATAAGATCCCACCCAATTTTTTTTTTAATTAGACATTCAACCCTAAAATTATGGGTAGTTTACTGAACAGAAAAAGAAGAGAAAAAAATCGTTTTTATCAAAATTCGCTATAACGATTTTGATTATATTTTATATCTACAGAGTGTTTATATCATTATGAACAAGATGGCTATTTTTATTTTATTTTGAAACTGACTTTGAAGGTACCTTACAGAAGGTAAATTCTTTAATTTTCATAATTTCTCCGCAATTATTTGAAATACGAAATTTAACTTATCACTCTAAGGTTCTAGTACTGTTAAGGATACAAACCTTTTATTTGAAATATATTTTTATAAAACCAATAGTTTCTGAGCTATAAGTAAATATACAGATCTTTTAATTCAGGTGTTAAAAAATGTAATTTGATTGTTATGCTCTTTGGTGGACAGATTCGTTACTCCATCTTGCTGTAACAGTGTCCCCAGTTCCTAGCGCCATAGAGCAAGTTAATAACAGTGATCTCTGGTGCAGTGCTTCTACAACAATGTACACAACTATCAGTTCGTTTCACAAATATTACGTGTTTTTAGTAAGTGTCAAGGAGGAGAAATACATTAAATATAATGTAGAATAATTTTTCAATAAAAAGTTTTTGTTTGCTAACCATAGGGACTTTTGAGAGATATTATTGATATATATAAAATAATACTAAAACCATAGCTTTATCAATGTCGGCTGCGAAAAGCTTTGTGTGTTATAAAATGCCTTTCCTACAGAGGCTGCTCGTATGAACACATGTGCACTTGAACAGCCAATACTTTGATTACAACTTGATACTATTCTAGTTCTAGTCCATCTAAATCTTTGTAATGATTTACTACCCTAAACCCTCCCGTTATTCTCTTGTGACGATCACTTCCGGTGTAATGTTTGCAACCGTGTCGTTGACGAGCTCGTGAGATAAGTGAGGTCCTGTAGGAAGACTGTCAGGACGGTGTGAGTGCTAGAACTATTTGTTACACTTGACCGGATAACGCGTAGGCGCACGACAGAACTACCTAGCTCTAGGAAATGTTGAGTGTTTTGACTAGTTCCTGTTATCACAACTTGGTTGAGCCATTGGAGCTGGTCCAAGCAAACTGAGACGTTTGTCCCCCTAATTAGTCCAGTCAATATTCAGTCTAGAGTAGATAATTAATCTGTTTGGACGACCCATTTTAATTAACGATATTTTTTTGACTAGTAATTCTGTAGTGAAGTTTTTAAAAATATATATATGAAAATACTTTGTTTAAACCTTGTGTCTCCATGATTATAAAATAATTATTATATTATAAAATACCATTTGCTTGTTGAAGGAGTAAATAGATATAGTATCGTAGTTCTTTTGTTTTTAATATTTATTAAAGATGAATACGCTACAATAATTCTAGATAGTGATAAATTAGTTTATGAGGATAGTATAATAATTAAAAGGCTAGATTCTGATAGACCAAATTTAATTGAAAAAGTTTGGAATACGGAAATTGTGATTACAAACGCAAATTCTAACTTAACATTTACTGAAAATATTCTTGACTATGTTGCTGGCATTCAATTAATTCTTTGGTTTACCTCGCTAACTGTTTGGTAAAAAAATTAAATACATTAACAAGGCATGACTAATCATACTATTTTATTTAAGAGAGAAACATTATAATCACTAAAACTGGCCTTTCCACTAAAATACGCCTTATTGTCGATGTTATGTCAGGTAAACGAATGTACTTGTGGTTTAACCTGAGGAAGAGCGAGTTTACCTCGTCTGGTTCACTTTGAGGTCGCTTTGTTGTAAGGAGATCTCAAACTTTACTTTCTATGTACGTACGTACGCCTACGTAAATATGTACCTATATAACATACATAGATAAATACATTTTATATAAATATAATGTATCTATTTATGTATGTTGATTTACCTAAACTTGAAACTGACCCAAGTTCTGATGTTGTTATTTTGTTTTAATGTAATCAAACTAGATATGTATATATCTGCAAAATTTCCTTCATTACAGTTTGTATTTAGTGAACCCCCCAACCCCAGTCCTTACATCACCGGCCGCCAGAGTCCTCTTCTATCAAACGTTGACTGTATTCCTGGTCCTGCTATTTGGTATTTGGTCAACACATTCATTGAACACATTCCTCGGTATTTATCCTCGGAACAATTGAGTTAAAATGCAAACAGTGTGTTTTCCCTGAATGACTTCTTACTCTTTCTTTATGCTAATTTGGGTACATTTATTCTAATTTCTACCTTATGATCTTCCCCCAGTCTGTATTAATAAAAGTATATTTAAGGAACGGTGTTAAGCAATATAGTGAGGACCATTTGTTAAATTTAGTTACAGTATATTTATTTAATTGTTTGAAAAAGTAGGCCTATGTATTCAGTTTTATTTCTTGACCTGTCTCCCTCCTTCCTGTTGTGCTAATTTATTAACTATCTGACGTAGCATAGATCACTCAGGCCCGGAGGTGTTGTGACGTTGACAACACTAAGCTATACAAGCTTTATAATGGGCCACACTTATTATGTGCCCTATCCGACACCTACATAACTTATAAGATCTACATTCTTTCACGTACTTATACATCAAGTTATGTTATCTATCTACAGCTGTCACTCATTACAGATATTATACATATATATGTAATAACACTAATAATGTAGTAAAATAATACCGATAATGATCACTTACATACATTTATATTTTCTAAGTCCCTTCCTAATAGGGTCTGTCCCTGACTGGAGATGGGTGTTACTCTACAGTTAGCTGGACGAATAGGGTCTGTCCCTGACTGGAGATGGGATATTACTCTACAGTTAGCTGGACGAATAGGGTCTGTCCCTGACTGGAGATGGTTCTTATTCCAGGTGAAGGAAAGACCGCGCGATCACCAAACCAACACACGGGACAGTTTTATGGTGCACAAACACTGTTCTCACAAGCCTCCTACACTAGGTAAGTTATAACATGGTGAAATGTGTACATCGTTGAACCAAACAAATGGCCTTTATGTAAAATGTTGATCTAAAAATATTAATTGACTATCATGCTTTAACGGTTGAAACCAATGGTTGACCATTTGTATTAACTGAGTTGGCTGGTTTAGCTGGTTGAGTCGGTTTTTTAATTATATGTTTGGGGAAAGAGATGTCCACATACTTTGTAACGTTTAAAGAGCTAACCTGATATATTAATGTTTGTACGCCGCCATTAGGGTAACTTTTGATATAACGATTTATTTGGCTCCAAGTTTGCTGTTCTGTGTTATAATAACTAAAAAGGGATGATGTCTTATTTTATAAATTAAAAGTTCTGGTGTTTTATAGTTATTTTTATTTTAAGTAGATAAACAGTTTTTGCTAGTTATTCCACACGTTGTAGATTTTAATAAAAGCCCGACTATTACGTTATATGCATGACATGTGATATTTAGAACACATATTAAGATGTTATAGACTCCACCTACCCGGCTCCTCGTCAGAAGGAAAGTGAAGAGATGCCTACTCTGAAGGGGTATATCTAGCGACGTTGCCTTCTAGAAGTTTCCCAAAGGAAAAAAGGTGTGGTCATCCAGGCGCGTTTCTGTCCACAAAACTGCGTTATCTTTTTAAACAGAGACGTAGAAAGATGTCGCCATATCTTGCAACTTAACAACCTAACACAAATAAATCTTACTACCCGCTCTCATTTAAAATATCGTAATTTTGACTAAAGATGTGAATAATAAATTATTGGGATGTATAATTCCATATGATTACAACTTGAAATCTCTATCTCTCTCCCACGCACACCAATACTAACTTAACATGCAGTCCAATCATGTTAGTTCTACTTCACTCCTGGTTTGGCTCACAAATAGTCACCTTACAATCCATCCAACCAAACCAGCCAAATGAGAGAGGTATGAAGAAGATAGAATAGGGGGTTAAATAGGCCCGCTTAATCTTAAAGGGAATGTGGGGAACCATTTAATATTTAGCACCCAAATTACGGACGAATGATAATCAATCCGTGACTGGCAGTGTAAACTAGATGAGCCCGACATTTGCTCTGCTTTCTCACTGATGTGTGTAAATAGTTAGTTGGAATTTAGAGTCGCTTGAGAAAGCATCGTTCTATGTGTGCTAACATAAGTTTGAGCTATTGTCGCCTAAAGGCTCTAATCTACCAAGGTATTATAATGCACACCTTTAATTTCTCTCGTATTCCACCGGTGTTTGTACCGTGAGAATATAAATATATTAGTTTCACACTAAATTTTTACTTGAATCAAAACTATCAAATCATCCCAGATGTGTTTAGTCATCGTCTAAACTATAAAGCGGTGTTTTTCGACTGGTAACCTCCTCATACTGGTCTACACATAAATCCTGACATGTAACATTTGTATTTTAAGAACGCGTATGATAATTAATATTATTGCGTTTTGTTAAGATTCAATTTTGTGCTTAAATAAATCATGTTATGGTCTACTGTAATATGTTCGTTGGATCGAACGAGTCAATATTCCTGGGAGAGTCACCCCCACCTTTATACACTTCAACCACGTGTTTATGTCATCTGTTTATTTATTTTTTGTGTACTTTTGTGTAAAGTGAAGACGAGAAGATCGAGGTTCAAATCTCGGTCGGGTGAACTGGGGGTGGTTTTTCTTAAATGGTTTTCCACTCTTCATACACATAAATCCGGGTTCACTTTCTATAAATTCAACTTTTCCAAAATAAATCAATTAACGTAATTAATACTTAAGCATATAACCCGAACGGGTAATAAAACGTGGTAGAAATAATAAATTTACACAGGCTACAAATTAAAATAATTGACTCTCGTAATGTTGTAAAAATGTATAAACATCAATTGTTTTGTAAATAAAGTGTACACTCTGGGTTTTATTCTAATCAAGCCTACTTTGGGAAAATGCTTGTACCTCGATTGACTTATATTGCCGGCCCTTCATTGGGAACAACTAATAATGCTAACCTTGTTTTTAAACGTGCAAAGTAAAAATACAACAGAGCTTTACTGAAACTGATGTTTTCAATACTCTCTGCATATCATTAATTTTCATATTAGGTGGGTGGTAAGAAACTTATTTTTATGTCATAATTGACATTCTACCTTGTTATTTCGGAAGTTTACCGTCCACCGTAATATTTGAATACAAAATATTCGCAAGTGTAAGGTACATGCTACATAATATAACAAACTAAACCCTATAGTATCATTATTATTATTATTATTATTAGCACCGCGTCTTACTACCCGTTCGGGTTGTACGCACTCACGCTAATGTGTAATGGTAGGGTGATTGTGAGATGAAATGGAGGACCTACAGCTTAACATGGAATCCGAACCACGGTGGAGGTCTGGCATTCCCCACATTCACAAGATGTCTTGTCAGAGGTGAAGGAAGGGTTTGGTAATCAGATAAATTTGTGCCGGGATCGAGGATTGAACCCCGGCCGCCAGCATAGAAGTCTGACACCTTACCCCTAGACCGCCGGGTCACCCCTAAGCCCTATAGTATTTGAATTTTGAATGTAAAACTTCTAACTAATTAGGTAGGCCTACTTTTAACTTCATTCCAAACCACTCGATAGTTCTGTTTTTAACAAAATATATTTTTAGTAACCTGTAGACTGCTTCTGGGAAACACATGAAGATGGGAAGGACGATAGAACAGGCTAGTATTATTAGTATTATTAGTATTATTAGTACTATTATTATTTCATTACTCTGTCGCTTGTGTCAACACTAGCCGCCTACGATCGAACCAACACCGACTATCCAACCCACACAAGAATATTATCAACGATAACGATTTCTACGCTGCCATTGATGTTACTTAATAGTTACTTTTAGCTCTGGCGTGTAATACATTTAAACAAAATTACTGTTTAGCATTTCTAGGTTCCCATTTAATCTAAAAGCAATGATGAATACATGTAATATTTACGATAATTTAACTAAAAATGTACAAGTAATGAATATTTTCCCCGACCCCTGCAACGCTCGACCCCTTCCGGAGTAGGCCAGCAGGGGTATGGGTACTCATTATATTAAAAATAGATACCCAAATATATTCGAGGAAAAATATAAAATATGGCAAAGGTATCAATTTTGTATATCCCTAATTCGAATTCTATAAATGAAATTTACTTTAGCCTCTGACTGTATTAAATGTAGAAGCTTTTGTAGAATGAGATGCATTGAAAGAAATAATGTTTCTGTTGTTTAGAATATACAATAATAAAATAGTAACGTTTCTGTCAAATATCTAACTTGACAAGTTTCTCTTACTAGAACGTGTATGATATAGTATTTGCGTGTGACTAGATTGTGTAGCATTGGGACACAGTATTTTGGTTTGACTGTATGATAGTAGAGCACACGATATTGGAAACTGGTATTTTTGCCGAGACTGTACGGTTTAGGGGATTGGAAGTAGAGCTCTGTTGTCTCGCGGAGGAAACTAAGGTTGATCCGAGGTTCGGAACTCAATTCCACTTGTATTACCGATGTGCGCAAAAGGAAAGTAGAAAAAAAAAACCTCTTTCCCCGTCTTGAGAGTTCTATAAGGGGAACAGAATAAATTCTATTTCCCTCTTGATATTTGTTGAACCGTGCAACATGTGGGCTATGTCCTGCTGGTCCTGGCTTTGATGTCGGACTGGTGGGTTTCTCAAGAACCTGACCGGCCCTCATTTCAACAAGTACACGTTTGTATCCATACGAGCGTCTACAGGTTGGGGATGTAAACAACCAGATACAAATGTCACTGTTTTTTGCTGTTTTCATAGCTAAGTATTCGTTGGTCAAAACAAATCTAATTCTGACTCTAGTTTAATTTCCTCCACGTGGTGATATCCACAGTTGTTGAATATCTATCAAGAGGGTCCTGCACTCTAATGACAACTTTCTCTCTTTAAGGGTGACCTGGTGGTCTAGGGGTAAGGTGTCAGACTTCTGTGCTGGCGGCCGGGGCTCAATCCTCGGTCCCGGCACAGATTTATCTGATTACCAAACCCTTCCTTCACCTCTTACAAGACATCTTGTGAATGTGAGGAATGCCAGACCTCCACCGTGGTTCGGATTCCACGTTAAACTGTAGGTCCTCCATTTCATCTCACAATCACCCTACCATTACACATTAGCGTAAGTGCGTATAACCCGAACGGGTAGTAAGACGCGGTGCTAATAATAATAATAATAAAATAATTTATTATTGTTAGGGACTATTTCAATGGCTAAATGTGTCTTTACATTTCTCTAGACAGTTAATGGCATTAAAAAAAGAACTGGTTAAAATATGTTCTCAATTGGACAGTAGGAAGAACGAAAGTTAGCTCCGCTACGGTGATCCAATGGTCTAAGGTGTCATTCTCAATACAGACTGGGATGGTCGATGATAAGGAGATCCGGGTTTGAATCTTGGTTGGGTGGGCTGAAGTTATTATTGCCTAAATGGTTACGCACTCTCCTTCACGCAAATTCAGGGACACGTAATCTTAATTCTACCTTCCTCATTCGCAATCCGTTTTTGTAAATAGGCGTAATAGGTGTAATGAGGTGGACTGGGTAGAACTAGCTCAAACTAGGAATGGGCGGAGTACTTTTGTAAGTGCAGCAATGAACTCTCGTCTTCCTAGTGCCAGAGAGTAAGTACCGGTAAGTAGTTGATCAGCTATCCTAGGACTGGTGTCTCTCATTTCTTATCCGGGTTTTCAGCAACGGGTACTAATTTAAGATTCAGTTATCAAGAAACGGTAATTCAAGCAAATTCATCAGCATTAGCACATCAGATTATATATCACAAGTTTAATGGCAATTTTTATTTTCCCATGAAAATAAGTTTTAGGGTATCT
Source organism: Timema poppense (assembly GCA_902141375.1). Taxonomy (NCBI): domain Eukaryota; kingdom Metazoa; phylum Arthropoda; class Insecta; order Phasmatodea; family Timematidae; genus Timema; species Timema poppense. The sequence goes on from CABFOV010005266.1 coordinate 18,868, forward strand.
TACAGAATCGAAAATTTCCTTTTATCCGTAATTTTTTGAGATACTTATTATCTTATCATTGAAAAATGCTTGTATTATTAAAAATGAAATATATTTTTTATAAAACCAATAGTTTCTGAGATATTGGCGAATATATTAATACAGTTTTGAAAGCTCTAGCTATACAGAGATTCTGCTTTAGTTTTAACTCTTTAATTCTCTAATGTCATAGAGAATGAAAGTCTCAAAAAGTGCTTATTTTTCCTTTACCGTCTTAAGAGAACATTTTTTACAGCAATGATCTATCTCAATATCATTTTAGAATCAATAGTCGTATTGACCTTTTTATTGGTCAGAATTTATAAATGAGTAATTTAATAGAAATGTGTAACCCGTAATACATTTTCAAAAATTTTAACCAGATGTTGAAATTCTAATACGAATTGTTGACCCTTGTGTACCCAATATTGATCTGTTTTACTGTTACAAATATATAAATAAGCACTTTAATTCTTTAAAAATAGAACTATAAGATTTAAAACCGGGAGTCAAATTATATTGTACATATGTTAGCGGAATTTGTACTCGGGTTTGCTAGTCTGTAGATTTCCTTTCACATATATTACGAGTTTTAAGTAAATATCTCCATTTTTAAACATTGTAGCGAGTAAGTCCGTGTGGAGTTCCGTGCCATTTATTGCTTACAAGCTGCGTGGCTTTGACATTGCGAGGAAAATTAAAAGCTATATATTTGGCAATTACGATTTAATCAACATATTTGCCCCTCCCACCCTCCACCCCAAGTACAACGCGCCTGTTGAAAGCTTTCCACGACGTTTGGATGCCAGTTCCTGCTTGAGTTTGTCCGAGGGTGTTGTAGTAGTTTGCAGTGATGATCGTGTCCTTCTTCAGATAATCAACAAAAAAAGGTTCCAGAAAACGAACTCAAGCTCCTTCCCCGCATGTTTTTGTGTCCAGAACTTTTTTGCACGTGGGTAACAGCTGTGTCTACATTCCTTTGAATGTGCCTTTTTTCCTGGATCATACATATAGATCCAAGCTATACACATGGTAACAAGCCGATTCAAAATTCCCAAAACGGTCCAAAAAAAGATATATGAAGAAACTACTCGATCAGTATTTTGGACAACATTGACGCATTTGGGCACCCATTTTGCTGAAAGCTTCTTCATCTTCAACATTTCTATCTTTATACGGGTGTTTTCGACTTTCCAAGCTCATGAGGTGAATAGCGTCATTTACAATGCTCTTCCAGGAATTTCTTTGTCTTCAGTGCAGAAATGTCCTTAACTGAGAAACCCAATTTTTTACTGTGGAATAGGAAGAACTCTTTTCACCCAACTTACCTTCATATATTGGTCTGGCCAAATTCTCTTTAAAAAATAGACCGCGCCGCGCGGCATTATTTTATTGTGAAATATTCGTTGTTCACTGACATTTTTATCTCCTTTGTCTCTTAGCCATTTTTATCTCAGTTCTTCACCGCCATTTTCACTTGAGAAAAAAACTGTATTAAAATTTGAAATGTTTACGATAAATATTGTAAACAAAGAAGATGCACAAGCTTAGGTGGCCGCATGGTCTTAGGCGCTACTCCCGCAGTAGACCATACCGATGATTTGGAGATTTGGGTTCATATCTCAGTCAGGCGTACTGAGGGTTATTTCTCTTTGATGAGTTTCAACTTTACCTCCACGCATATGTGTCTACAATTCCTCTAAATTCACCTTTCCTCCTTCCATCTCAAGAGATGGTGGGAAGTGTGGTTTGAGTGCAGTAGCGCGTAGTAAGTCACATGACTGTACACGTCACAGTCACATGGTCTGAAACGTCAGGCTCGCAATAAACTGGATTGCAGGTGACGGGTGGATCTAGATTTGAGCTTGGGCCTGATGAGAACCCACTGGGGATAATTTTATATATGTAATTATTTATAGAAGGGTTTTCAAATCCCCTTTCAATCCTAATGCAGGTGCATCATTTCCTTAAAGATATCGTCCCCATCTCTTAGAACCAAATATAAATAACCTTGATGTTAAACGTAATAACTGTATATTATAGCTGAATGGGAGATATGCTAACACCGTCACACTCGTCACGTCGTGACTTGCTGTCACTATTTGCTGACACCGTCACACTCGTCACGCCGTGACTTGCTGTCACTATTTGCTGACACCGTCACACTCGTCACGCCGTGACTTGCTGTCACTATTTGCTGACACCGTCACACTCGTCACGCCGTGACTTGCTGTCACTATTTGCTGACACCGTCACACTCGTCACGCCGTGACTTGCTGTCACTATTTGCTGACACCGTCACACTCGTCACGCCGTGACTTGCTGTCACTATTTGCTGACACCGTCACACTCGTCACGCCGTGACTTGCTGTCACTATTTGCTGACACCGTCACACTCGTCACGCCGTGACTTGCTGTCACTATTTGCTGACACCGTCACACTCGTCACGCCGTGACTTGCTGTCACTATTTGCTGACACCGTCACACTCGTCACGCCGTGACTTGCTGTCACTATTTGCTGACACCGTCACACTCGTCACGCCGTGACTTGCTGTCACTATTTGCTGACACCGTCACACTCGTCACGCCGTGACTTGCTGTCACTATTTGCTGACACCGTCACACTCGTCACGCCGTGACTTGCTGTCACTATTTGCTGACACCGTCACACTCGTCACGCCGTGACTTGCTGTCACTATTTGCTGACACCGTCACACTCGTCACGCCGTGACTTGCTGTCACTATTTGCTGACAGCGTTGTTTCCATGTCAGCTCTCCCACTCAAGAGGGATCTTGTCTGGATGAATACTATCCCACTATAGACCAGAAGGCTGGATATTGATTCCTGCTGTACCTCCCTCTCCTCACTGTGATCTTACGTCCTCTCTCCAGGCGAATAATGTGCAGTTTCTTAAAACCCCACTCACTATCAGATTGTTTTATTATTTTAAGACGGGGACGTAACGGGCATTGATGCTAGCATTGGACACACCCCGGTTTCTTCTTGCGAGTGCGGTAAGATTGCTCCTGTTTATTAGATTACAGTGCCGGCAAGAGTAGATGTGGCCTGGAGCTGGTCCAGTAACGCAATTAGTCCCGGAGAATCCAGTTATGTTTCCCGCGGTCATCTCTAAAGGCCCTCCGCTTCCATTACCCTCGCCTTCCGACCACTTACAAGCGGTCTAATTGTTCTACGACAGAATAACGGGGGACATTTATAACTTTATGATACAACTTTCGAATTGTTTTTAATTTTTGGCTGACGTTAACGTTTGTCGTCACTACAGCGGGCTAATTAGTTTCCATGCTATTAACTTTCTTCAACCACTTTATTATATTAGACTTCAAATCCATTATTTTTTATCGTTAATTATTATTATTATTATTGGCACCGCGTCTTACTACCCGTTCGGGTTATACGCACTTACGCTAATGTGTAATGGTAGGGTGATTGTGTGATGAAATGGAGGACCTACAGTTTAACGTGGGATCCGAACCACGGTGGAGGCCTGGCATTCCTCACATTCACAAGATGTCTTGTCAGAGGTGAAGGAAGGGTTTGGTAATCAGATAAATCTGTGCCGGGACCGAGGATTGAACCCCGGTCGCCAGCACAGAAGTCTGACACCTTACCCCTATACACCAGGTCACCCTTTAATCGTTAATAAATGTATGTATTTAACCGGGGCTCGAACAACAAGTTGAGGCTGAGTCAGGAAATCAACGCTCCAGCATTGTTAATGTGTGGCAGAAACGAATAATTCTTCAGCCTATACCAGAGAGATATCAAAATAAAAACCAAAAAATGTGTTTAAACCATTTTAAAGAAAAAATTAACATACCAGAAAATGATAAGGTTATATCTTCTTTGTTATTATTTTGTATTCCCTTTTCTTTTTTTATATCAGCTTTAGTATAATAAGGAGAAGGAATTACAAAATAATAACAAAGAAGATATAACCTTATAATGTATAACTCCTAACTAAATAAATATGAACATTATTAAAGATTCGGGAGAATGTTAAAACTAGTATCGAATTTACGTGTCAGGAAAAATCGACTCTACCACATATTTAAATTTAATAGAAAAGGTATATTAATTCTAATTACACATCAAAACATGCAATATTTGTTTTATATCAATATTTTTATTAACATGGGAAAAATTTGCTTATGGCAACTCACTCCCAAAGGTATTATGATATTCTCAAGTGGTGAGCCAGATTTAAATCAATCTTATATAACTAATTTTGAAAAATAAATCCATCCGTGTCACGGCACCCTAAACCTTAGAACATGGACCTCCTTTGTGTGCGCTCCAGACATAATCACCTTGGTCAAGTGAGCGCCTGACAGAATCTTAAGTATGCAACATGTGTTTTAGTTGAGTGTGGCGGGTCTGTTTCTCTTGCAATCAGGGGCGAGTGCTCTCCCCGGCCACTAGAGCGACAGAGTGCACGTCATGTTGTTATAGTGAGACAGACGAACAACTGACCTGTCAGGAGATTGGATGCTATATAGCATTATGCTTGTGGTTAACACACATGTTCTAAACATGTTAGTTTGTGTGTCTCGCGTTGAAATAATCATTCTGTCGAGAAATCACTGTTGGGTGGGGATGTAGGGGACGGGAGTTAAGCTAAGTGTCTTCGCAGTTTTTATAGAAAAACTATTTATTTGTTCAAAATATATAACTTACTGCTCAGTTATAAACATAGTTTAGCTGTACTCACGCGGTGATATCAACAGTAATTGCATAGCGGCATTAGATGAAACACTTATTAAATCAAAAGAAAGAGTTGTCATCAATGTCCATGACATCCTTGACAGATAGTCAACATTTGTTGAGTGTTGATATCACCATTTGTAGAACGAGAGGATACAAAATAGTTTTGTAGCATAAATATTAATTAATTAAAATAAACTCTTAATGTTTGGGTACAAGAGAAGTTTGTATCCATTGAAGCTCCCATGTGACTTAAGTTTGAATTATACTTAAGTAAATAATTTAAAACAGTTATTGAAACTCCCGCGTGAGCTCTCCACAGTCTCGCTAATCCAACCCGGTCTGAGAGAGAACAAACATTAACATTAAAAGTTAAGTGAAACACGGCCATTAAAAGTTTGGAGGCAATTCGTTGGAGCGAGGAATTAATTTACAAGCGGTTGTTTAACTGTGAATATTACTATATACGGCACACATTAATACGGACCAACTTGTGAATGTTAGGTGCAATTCCAGATTAATCTGGCCTGCTCGTTTTGTAACAATGCAACGTTAAAACAGCTCCCCTCGCCCTACAGACCATATCAACACTCTTCTCTGGGTCTCGGGGGTATTCACTTTAGTTAACTGTGAACAGTTTAAAACTTAGGACTCCATTTTGTTTCCACTATTCTTACTTAAGGTTAGGTGACTGGTGGTCTAGGGGTAAGGTGTCAGACTTATGTGCTGGCGGCCGGAGTTCAATCCTCGGTCCCGGCACAGATTTATCTGATTACCAAACCCTTCCTTCACCTCTGACAAGACATCTTGTGAATGTGGGGAATGCCAGGCCTCCACCGTGGTTTGGATTCCACGTTAAACTGTAGGTCCTCCATTTCATCTCACAATCACCCTACCATTACATATTAGCGTAAGTGCGTATAACCCGAACGGGTAGTAAGACGCGGTGCTATTAATAATAATAATCTTACTTAAGAAGGAGAAGAGCGACATAAGAGGGGAGAGACAGGAACGCAGATAAAGACGTGCACACAGAAAGAAAGAAACAGAGTTAAAAAGTAAATGCGAGAGAGTTAAAATTTATTGTTAGTGGTAAAAAAAGGGTACCCTGGACCACACACCCTTTCTCATCTGCGTTTACCTAGAAATGGAGATATTTAATAAAAACTGTAAAATGAAATAATATACCTTGTTGCAGAAACACTCCACAAAAGAGCTAATATACCCTGTTTTATAAATTGAGGGGGAAAAAAAGTAACACATCTCTTCCCCAAGATCATAACAATCAATTTTTCACACCTTGATTTAAAAAAATATATATCTTCCGATATCTCAAACTATTAGTTCTATAAAAATATATTTTAAATAAATGTTTTTTTTATAGTAAGCCTTTGCAATTATAAATAATTTCGTATCTCTAATAATGGAGCAGCTATGATAAAAATTAGAGATTTACGTTCATGTGAATAATACTCAAAATCATTTTCATGGAAAAATGATAAATTTTTTTTTGTTTTAATGTTAAAATGTGCCGCGATACGAAATTTAGTCAAAATAGTCTCAGCCGATTTTTGAGAAAATCGCCTTTTCCTCAGCATTCTTAGGTAAACTAGGTACCTACCCTTAATTTCGGGTCTGGGTGGATAATCCCAACAGCCCCTCTGAACAACTCCGTGAAAACCCGAGATACCAAGTTTTGTTTCGATCGGTAAAATGGTTCCAACTTTAGTTCCAGTACTAGACAGACGGAATTACGAAAAATAAAATTTTGTTTCAGGAGTCATGAAACGTCAACATCCATCAATCAAAATCTAGAGTTAGATTTTTATGAGTATCATCATACTCTCTCTACCCGAGAAGTGCGACAAAGTAAATAAAAGAAAGACACACAAATGGGTCTCCAACCAAAGTCTCCCAATGCCGGGCCATTGCCTGGAGTACTGCTATTAACAATTACGATAAGTGTCTTAAAATGAACAATTATTCTCAGAGTTATTGTAATAAATATGGCACACTTATCAACACATAACATATTCTTTCTGCCTAAGTGATGGCCAAGTGGTGATCGTCGTGAGAGAGTTAGGGTTGTAATCCCAACCAGGAGCGATGGAGGTAGTGTTCTACTCGTGAACCGAGTACCGGATCTCCTTTGAGCTCTCCTCTGCATCTACACCACGTGAATTAGCTCTCAATATACCTCGTTGTGAACACACAGACAAGTATTACATCTGTACAACACATAATAGCGGTGTTGCCTACTTGGGATAAAACATCCTTCAACCTCATTGGTCTACACTTTCTTTGGCGAGTCTTATAAAACATGACTTCAACCTCATTGGTCTCTACACTTTCTTTGGTGGGTCTTATAAAACATGACTTCAACCTCATTGGTCTACACTTTCTTTGGTGGGTCTTATAAAACATGACTTCAACCTCATTGGTCTCTACACTTTCTTTGGTGAGTCTTATAAAACACGACTTCAACCTCATTGGTCTCTACACTTTCTTTGGTGGGTCTTATAAAACATGACTTCAATCTGTTGGTTTTTAGAGTCTGTATCTATGTTTCTAAACATTCACGTTGAACCTATAGCTGTGACTTGTCGCGTTGATCGTCGCTAAAAATGGGCGCTTCTGGTATTAACGTACAGATTGTTGCATAGTAAAACATACAATATTGGGTTTGTAATTCCATGTGGACAATGGAGAGGTTGCTACTTTTCACCTTCATGTTGATACGAGTCATATTTCGAGTTAGCAAACCATTTATTTAATAAAGCGGGACGTCCTAGCATCTATGGATGGTCCCCTTAACGGAGCATAATTACACAATGAAGAACAATGTAAAGACAGTTTTTATATGAAGAGACATCTTAAATACTTTATTTTAAAAACCTTTAGATATGAATTTAAATAATTTGATAGATTGTCTTTGTGAAAAATTATGTTTCAATATTTCGTTTAGAAATCACAGCGTGTTACACCGGCCTCTCTCCCAAAACATCACCATCACTCGCGTCCTCTGGTGGGCGTCTCAAATACTGTCTGCTTGAACTCTGACCTGCGGCTGACCTTGTCCACCCTCTGGTGGGAGTCTCAAATACCGTCTGCTTGAACTCTGACCTGCGGCTGACCTTGTCCACCCTCTGGTGGGAGTCTCAAATACCGTCTTCTTGAACTCTGACCTGCGGCTGACCTTGTCCACCCTCTGGTGGGAGTCTCAAATACCGTCTGCTTGAACTCTGACCTGCGGCTGACCTTGTCCACCCTCTGGTGGGAGTCTCAAATACCGTCTGCTTGAACTCTGACCTGCGGCTGACCTTGTCCACCCTCTGGTGGGAGTCTCAAATACCGTCTGCTTGAACTCTGACCTGCGGCTGACCTTGTCCACCCTCTGGTGGGAGTCTCAAATACCGTCTGCTTGAACTCTGACCTGCGGCTGACCTTGTCCACCCTCTGGTGGGAGTCTCAAATACCGTCTGCTTGAACTCTGACCTGCGGCTGACCTTGTCCACCCTCTGGTGGGAGTCTCAAATACCGTCTGCTTGAACTCTGACCTGCGGCTGACCTTGTCCACCCTCTGGTGGGAGTCTCAAATACCGTCTGCTTGAACTCTGACCTGCGGCTGACCTTGTCCACCCTCTGGTGGGAGTCTCAAATACCGTCTGCTTGAACTCTGACCTGCGGCTGACCTTGTCCACCTGTCCACCCTCGCGGACCTACTGAGCCACGGCCAACAAACACATTGCACCTGTTTAATTAGAGAGAGAGGGTACTCGACGCAGTTGGTGCTATTTCGAGGGACCCGCTTGGTTGGAGGGAGGATAGTGACCCGGAACGCATCAGGTCAATGTTGAACCCTGGAATTCCAGGAACCCGATACGGTATATTTTGTTAACCTCGAAGATTTGTTTAAAAATCCACGAGAAACGAAGAATCTCGGCTCAATGGGCTATGATCCAGAACGATAAAATTTAGGGAAAGCCCACAAGAACGAACAACACGGTCCAAAGTTATTAAATACCTACTTTAAAATTCCACACATAATCATAAGTTAGATTAAAGCTAAAATAACAAACCCACATCTCGTATCTGCGGTAAAATGGTCTAATGCAGCATTCTCATGTTGGGCTGGATTGCCTTTGACGGGGATACCGGGGTTCGAATCTCGGTTGGGGGTATTGGAGGAAGTTTCTCTAAATGATTAACCACTCTCCCTTTATGCCGATGTGGACCCATTTCTTTTAATAACTTTCCTTCCTCATTTCTATTTCATTTAATTCAGATATGTGTAAAACCCTCATAAGACGTGGTGGAATAGTCACCTACATTAAGGAATTCTTTTTTAAATTTATAAATTATTAAAGTTTTTTGGTGACATGGGCGTGGGATCGAACCATTAATATATTGTTTATTGAACTTGTGTATCACCTCTTGTTCGTTTCAGGGTTTTACCATCACCATAATAAACATATACTGATTTTATTGAGATGCCAATAAAACAATTATTTTTTACTGAAATGACTCAAAAAATTATTTTACCATTTTGTTGGATCATGTTTGTGATATAAATATTCACTAACATTTGATTTCCTTGAAGATTATTTTGGTTTTGGTCGTTATTAAAACTGTAGCCATCTTTTGATATAATTGTGGGGAAGCAGAGCTTGGTATCCCACGGAATTTACAAGAAACACATAAAATTACAGAGAGCAGAATGTCAATGTAGGCAAATAGCCTGCTTTTTACTTTCGCGCTATCTTGCAGGTAGAGAAAGTATTGTGATGGTTAAAAAAATGGAACTCAAGATGTTAATGATTCTTGACGTTTCATGACCTCCCGAATCAGAAAAAGTGGTTTTTGAATTTCCGTCCGTCTATCTGTCTAACTGTACCTCCAATTAGAGCCTAAACTATTTTATCGATTGGGCTAAAACTTGTTATCTAGGGTTTTCATAGGGTTGCCCCAAAGGGTTTTTGGAATTGGATATCTAACCCTAAAATTAAGGGTAGTTTACTGAAGGGTAAAAAGAAAAAGGGTTGATTTTCTCAAAATTTACTCTAACGATTTTGAATAGATATCGTTTCAAAACATTTAAAAATATTACAAACAAAATGGCTACCCTCAATATTTCGGCAAAATGACTTTAAGGGCTCCAGTCTGATGGGTAAATTATAATTTTTTATCATATCTCCGTAACTCTTTGAGATATGAAATTACTTATCATTACATATATGTAGATTTATTTATAATACAAATATTTTATTCGAAGCATATTTTTATAAAACAAACAACTTTCAATCTATATATATATATGTATATATATATATATATAACTTTTTGAACAAATAAGGTAAAGTATTGCGACCGTAAAAAAATCCAACCTCAAATGTTGATGGATGTCGACGTCTCAAGACCCCTCGAATCCTAAAAGGTGGTCTTTGCAATGCCGTCTGTCTGTGTGTCTGTTTGAATTTATAATTAAGAGTAGTTTAATAAAAGGCGAAAAAATAAAAAAATCTATTTTCTCAAAGCCGATTCTAACGATTTTGATTAAAATTCGTATCTATGTGTTTATTAAGATTATAAATAAACTGTTTATTTTCATTTTCCCTTGAAAATGACTTTTATGGTACTTTACAGAAGCAGAAACTTCCGTATCTCCGCAACTATTTGAGATACTAAATAACTTATCATTGCAAAATTGTAGTACTAAAAAATAAAAAACTTGTATATGAAATATATTTTTACAAAACCAACAGTTTCTGGGATATTGGCAAATATATTAATACAATTTTGTGATCTTTAGTTGTAAAGAGATACTACTCGAGTTTTACCGCAATAATTCTCCAATGCCACAGAGTAATTAAATATAAATAAATCTCTCAAAAAGTTTATGTTGTTTTTCCTTTAACTTCTTAGGAGAAATGTTTGTACAACAATGATCTATATATATTTTAGACTAAATAGTCAATATTTACATTTTTTATTGGTCAAAATTTATAAATGAGGAATTTAATCGCAATGCGATGGCATTAAGATTTGCAAAACCTAATAAAATGTCGAAAATTTTAACCGGAAGTCGAAATTTTAATACGAAGTTATGACCCCAATATTGATAATTTTTTTTATCGGTTCAAACATACAAATGAGGACATTAAGTCTTTAAACATAAAATTTAAAACTGGGGATAAAAAAAGTTTTACATGAGTATAACGCAATTAATGCTTGGGTTTGTTAGTGTAGACTATTACGTATCACATATATTACGAGTTTTGGGTAAATACCTCCATTTTTAAATAATAGAGCGAGAAAGTCCGTGCGGAATTCCGTACCATTTATTTATATTTTGTTGTTTACTGTAGATTAATTAATGTTACATTTTTATTGTGACACTTAAAAATATAAATTTACTGTAAATAATAGATTTACCTAACTGGACACACACATAGAGAAATAAATAAATAATCTTTGTGTTTGGGTGAGGAAAGAAAGTGAACAATTTTCAAAGCTGTAGAGTATTAAAATATAAAGCTGAAAAGGTGAGCTCTAAAAGGTTCAGTAATTCAATTGGGACTTGTTACAATGGGAAATAATTAAATAAAAAAATAACTTAATATGCAAAACAAACACACCTGGATATTAGGCCTTACTGTGAGTTCACTGTCTTTCATATGTTCTTATCAAAATAACTTTTTATCAACTGTACTTTTTATAGCTATATTTTTATTTAATGGAAGTAATTAGAGGGTTCATACGCATCTTGTCGAACAGGGAAAAGAAAACATAAATTGGGTAATTTTGTAGGAAAGATAAAAATTCGTTGGAATTTTAAATACATTTTTGCAATAATTTTCTAAATACTAATCAGAACAGCATAACCAGGACACAATGTTACTTTTGTCATTCATGCAATCTTGCAAGGAGCACGCACCTTTTTGGGAAAATGTGCATATTTTGGTGTAGAAATCTGTGAAAGTCAGGGAAAGTTCAAACTTGTAGGGCCCCTACACGATCAGTCTTACTGTCAGTATTAATTACTGCCAGTCTGATCGTGTAGAAGTGTATCAGCCCCAATCACAGAGCTAACCAAGCTGTGCCTACCTCAACATAACAGTGTTTTAAATGACTTGCAAGGTTCCAGTTTGGACTAAGACTGTTTTTCCCCTAGGGGGGTCGTCCGCCCGCATGTGACAGCACAGGATTGCGGTCCAGTGTAAACCATCCAATCATAGGCTCTTCAGGCTAATTTGATTTCAAGTTGATTGGTCGATATCGATGTGTTTATTGTTTGAATAACTACTGGATGTCATGTCATGTCAGGGAGTATTAAACAATCAGGGTTTTTAAAATAAAAATAGAAATGAAAACTCCTTATGAACATGTTGTTTGCGTCCAAAAACGGGGTAAAACAATGTGTGCTATGTCCCGTTGATTAAATTTGATCAAGCCGCGGGCAAATATTAGCTAAACAAACCTAAACACGCCTAACACAGACACAGTGTATCAGAGCTTGTTAAGTGTGTGTTAGATGGTGACCCGAGAGGCAGGCAGGGGTATCTGGGTTAGCTTTTACAATCTGGACATTTCCAAGCGAATACTGGTGCATTTCCTTAATACACTACCCTACTCATTCACTTCCCTTACATTAGCTAGTGTGCATTTCGCTTAAAGTGTAGAAGTGTAAATGACGTATTAAAAAAACACTTCATTTTAACAATTAATTAAACAATTAGTTTTTTATGTTATAGAAAAAAAATGCCTCAGCACATTTATTGTAGGCATACTATATTTGTATTAGTTTTTACCACGTTTTACAACCCATTAAAACTATTAGTATATTTACACTAATGTGACGGGGACGAGGAATATATTTACAGGAAACACATCAGTGTTTACCAGAGGGCAGAACGGACGATTCTCTTGATTATGTTACATGTAAATGTATAATCTCAACCTTTAAGACATGTATATTTAACAGGATTTTTTAAATCTTTATAATATTTTCACCCTCTCTCTCCAATCATTCTTTTACATTGATTCAATTAAAGCTAAGTTCTCCATAGCAGCTTTTCACCCGCCCTTTACTTGAAGAGAACTTCCCTAATGTATTAAATAGTGGAGTTCGTTAAAAAGAAAACGGACTTAAAATCTGCTAATTGTACTTTTTGGAATTATTGTTAACTTCGTAATGACCACAGTAATAATAATTAAACCTTATTAATTCAATTATTATTGATATGTATGAATGTATGTATGTATATATGTATGTATGTATGCGTGTATGTGTGTGTATGCGTGTATGTATGTGTGTGTATGCGTGTATGTATGCGTGTATGTTTGTGTGTGTGTGTGTGACTATCGATATATAAATATATATGAATTCTCAACTTTGAGCCAGGCTTGTTATGCATTTCAGTATTCGAAGGATTTAAAGGTTTTAAGGACCTATTCGTAAATATTTACATATTAAGATCATGATATTATCAATGTTCCACAACTATTTGTAATATAAATATCTCCTTTGATATTATAAGTTAAATCTTAAACTTTTGGTTCAAATCCTTTCATTTCCTAATGAGACAAACTCGATGTTAGTATTCACTGTTGATTCCCGGTGCGTGACGCGCGGAATGGCTAATATTGAGATCTTTTCACGCCCAGAGGTACAAAGAGACTCCTTCACAGAGTACTTGTAACGCTGGATCAGATGCTTCAAGAACATGGTAAAGCTTTCACTGTAACGAATCCTTTCTTTTGTTCTATTCTTCTCCACTTCTTTCTACCAATTATTGCTTATTTCTTTTCCTCTTCTACTTGAGAGGGGGAAAAAAGTTTCTTTTCAATACTGGCTCTGCGCCTTTTGACAAAAGATTTTTAAATAAAGGAAAAAGGGAACTAATCCAATGACAAACATTCACTTGATATTGTTAATATCCTTGTAAATGTTAATTCTCTGTTTGATATCATCATCGCCTGATGTCCCCCTCGTGTGCTGGTACTTGGGCAGTTGCGCCCAATTGGGAAAAGTATTTTTATTAATTTTATTATTATTATCACCGCGTCTTACTAACCGTGCGGGTTGTACGCACTTACGCTAATGTGTAATGGTAGGGTGATTGTGAGATCAAATGAAAGACCTACAGTTTAACGTGGAATCCGAACCAACGGTGGAGGCCTGGCATTCCCCACATTCACAAGATGTCTTGTCAGAGGTGAAGTAAGGTGTTTGGTAATCAGATAAATCTGTTCCGGGACCGGGGATTGAACCCCGGCCGCCAGCACAGAAGTCTGACACCTTACCCCTAAACCGCCAGGTTACCGACGGGAAAAGTCTTAACTTCCTATTACAACAAATCTAATAATAGGACGAGCTTCAACATTGACCGTTTGTATATGCATTATTACAAACATATATTCTAGTGAGACTATAACCACTAGCATTCTTCATGATAAGTCTCGTATGACGTCCTTAACCGGGACATTGGGTATGTTGGTGTGTTGCATACTACCTTCATAACTACACAATTCACCCATAAACCACTACGCCGCAACCATTACTCAACCACATTGTAATTTATTTGTAAATATTCAAACTGGTTGAAGGTATTTTCGCTATAGTAACGGGAATAATAAAATATGAGCTAATAATTAATCGAAGTTCTTAATCCATGATTTATTCTATATTACGTACGATTATTTTTAAATATTAAAAAAGGGTGAATGGGTTGGATAGTTTAAAGTGCGGTTTCAACTAAAGAAGGTTATTTGCTAAGCTCCAAGGTAGGTCTAGGTCTACATTACCTGTATTATAGAATAGCTTCATATAAGTTTAATCGCAAGTAGATTGAGGTCAAATCGTTGACTCTTGTAGTAGGTCTATAATTTGGGTGTAAATAAACGTTTAGAAATTACACATTATTTAGAAAAGAACCAACTTCGGTCACCCCTCCAAAACCAGACAAGATGAGACTACTCCTTTATCAGGGATACCACTGGTAAGGGTAAAAATCTCTTACCCCTATCTAAATGCTCTGGACAGTCTCTTTCGGATATTCCCACTAAATTAATATAATGGTGGATGAGAGAGGTTATATAGGGAAATTTACCTTCATTTACATGGCGGGATATTTGGAAACCACTAAAGAAAAAACCTATTAATCAGTTTTTTTATAAAGCATTTAAAATAAATCATAATCGCCGCCCATAAGTCAATATGTATTTTAAAGGTTTATGTGCATCTAGAAAAGTCGAGGAATCTGATGTGACGGGGAGAAGTCAAATTTATATATTATTTCAATAACTTTGAATACACGGAGTAGTCATACAGTGTAAACTATTAGCTATATTTTCATTTTATGTAATTTTGCTAAGAAAATTGACATATTTGTCTATAATAATCGTATGTAGGGAATTAAAATTGAATCAGTGTAAATAGCTATATTAATAGCTATATCTAATATTATTAATTACATTCTTATAATTCGCAAACATTATATACGAAGAAAACCAATGGAAACGATAAGTTCAACTTAGTTAATAGCATGGATAACTATTAATATCGTGTAATGATGCTGGCCGGCGGTTATTAATTCAATAAACTGAAGTAATATAGGATGTACAGGTGTAGTGTATTCCAACTTGAGTGGATCTATAGTAAACATCTGATTGGGACCTCCATCATCCTTATTGCGAGTTTAGAAACCTGTGGGGTAAAGGAGGGAACTATGCACGAGGTCGCGAGGAATGGAAGACAGATCTCTCAGATAAGGGTAATAAAACACATCCAGGTATGTTCTATCCCACGTCCTCACACCCTGGGGGGTCGGACTGATGAGGAGTCCTCGATGTTTCGGCAGGTTGACAGATTCACCGCCACGTGTGCCATTAATTTCACCTGTTGCCTGTATCTTGGAGCCTACCTACACTCTCTCGTTGTCTCTTCTTTCTTCTACTCTAGGTCTGTCGTACTTTCCCTCTTGTTCAATTTACTTGGCCTTCTCCCTCTCTTACTTGTGTGTCCTACCCTGCACTGGATCCC
This sequence comes from Timema poppense, assembly GCA_902141375.1. Classification (NCBI taxonomy): domain Eukaryota; kingdom Metazoa; phylum Arthropoda; class Insecta; order Phasmatodea; family Timematidae; genus Timema; species Timema poppense. The sequence goes on from CABFOV010005266.1 coordinate 34,654, forward strand.
ATTTATGGGCTAGACCTTAACAACAAGCCTATAACCCGAACGGGTAGTAAGACGCGGTCCAAAAGTAAACAACCAGTAACAACACTGTAGAACATACAGACACACATTCTTTGAGGACGAGATTAATATCATGTTTACAATATTAAAGGTAATACGTTTATTTATTTTGCTATTTATTGGCCTGGCTTCTTACAACTTTAAATCCAGGCCATTTTATTCACAAACTTTTTCCCAATTTACTTATATCAGTCGTTTCCATTTTATTTACATCTGACAGGTTTAGCACTTAACCTACATTTTGAGAAAACAAACTTACTCCCCTTCCAGTTGGTCCGCCCCGGGTGTGTTACTTCCCCGGTACCCTCCCCCGCTGGCCACACCCCTAGACACCATATCCACCCCGCACGACGGAGAACCCAGTGGAGGCGGGCATGCCCCTATCCGCCACCTGGGGAGGCGCCCTATTGTAGTTAGTGCTCCGTCTACTTCATAGCATCACCACTTCTGTGTCCCACCCTTTGTAAGAGATAGTTGTAAGCTTATTTCTCCTAACCTACCCACTTCCCAGTCCCTATTACCCCAATCATAACCTAATCTTAACCTAACCTAATACTAAATACATTGCTCTCTTGAGCACTCCGGGGTAATCTATTTGCCCCGATGGTACAAAGGGGCCTATCTCCATCTTGATGCAGAGGACCCCTTCTAGACCTGATCTCACTCCTCTTGTTACCAAGAGGATGGATCTCCAGCCACGGGATACCCCTCTGTGTCTATTAGAACTATCCTCTGCCCTTCCTTGTACTCAGCTGGAATGCTGATCCTTCAGGGTACCATGGTTACCACAGAACCCCTCCGGATTCATCAGCATGACCTGGCATCCCAGTCCGATTTTTACCTTACTTGCGACCTCCCGGCATCCTAGCTTATTTCCAATAAAAGGTTGCTATTTTTTACCTCTCACGAGCAACCTGCCAACTCTAACCACTTCAATCGCTTCCCGCTGAGTCTACACCACCGTCCGCCCCACCCCCGTTCTCTGCTTCCCGCTTCCCCATTCTCATAACTTTCCACCTCATCATTATCACATTCCCTGTCACTGTCACTGTCACTGTCACTGGTCTCACCCTCCCCCCCTAATATGACCCTCCTTCTATGGTCTCTTTCCCTCAGTCTTCTTCTTTCTCTTAAAACCCTTCTATACTCGGTCTTGGCTCTTTCTGTCGCTTCCGTCGCTAGTCTGTCCAGGAATCTCCATTTGATGGAGTCTGTTAGTGCTCCTCCCACCAATCTTCCTTGCACTTATTGATGGTTCGGGCACACTCTAATACCACATGCTCCGGAGTACCCACTTCACCACACTAACACGCATCCTTCATAAGGATTCTGGGTATGGTCCCTTCCCTGTGATGAACTGGACTGGACCCTGGGAAGGTTCCAGATGCACATTATCAACCCTTTCAACCACATTAGGAAAGAGTTGGTATGTTCTCCTTCCAGTTTCACTATCCTCCCGGCGTCTTTGCCATTCCCTCCACAGCGAGATTTCCACCTCCGGTGAGGTGAGTGTCTATCTGATGCCACAGTCCGATAGGCCCCCGAAAGTCTCAGGAGGACATTCCTTTGAATGCTCCTGACAGCCCTAACTGGCCCGACATTGTTTAACCTATGGGCCAGACACATGCCGCATATACCCACAATGGAAAGAAAGCTCGCCTGGTGGTAGAGTTTAATTACTCGCATAGGCAGATGGAACCTTCTCTGCCCAATGCTCACTATTTTATTCATTACCCTCTGTGATCTCCCTGTCACTTCCTCAATGTGCGCCGTAAAATTCATATTTTCATCAACTGTGACTCCCATATTCCTACCCTCCACCTTTATTGCGGGGTCTCTCGCCATTTTCCCTCTAAACAACATGTACGTTGTCTTCGCCGGTGCCATCTTCAGTTTGACACTGTTACACCATCTCCCCAGTCTATCAAGCAGTGATATACCCTCTATTATGATGAGAAGGTCGTCTGCGAAGGCAACTAGTCCATGTATTTCGGGAAGGACTTCTAACTCCTGCGATCCAGGCTCAAGTCCCACATCCCAGAATACCGGCCCGCACACAGATCCTACCCCTTAGTCAATTTCTTCTGTACACTGTATTCCGGACACCTCAAGGTAGCGTACCTGTCCCGACAATAGTCCTTCAAACTCCTATACAGATTTCCTGGGCATTACAATTCCCGTAGCCGATTAAACAGCGCCGGCCACCATAAATTGTCGAACGCCCCCGAGATGTCCACAAACACGCCCAATACATACTGGTCCACAGCCGAGTCAATCAGCTCCATTGCTCCACAGATGGCATCCTCAGTTAACCTACCTCTTCGGAAACCTATCCTGCAAATATTCAAATATCAATTACACCTGGGACACCGCCAATCTCATATGAATAAGTTTTCGCGAATATTTTATCAGTTAATACAAATATATTGTGAAATATAAATATGTTTGTAGGGAAAAAGTTTTTATTTTAATTATTAATACTTGATCTGTAACCGGTGAAACTGTGTTCACTCGATGAATGTAACCGGCGAAACTGTGTTCACTCGATGAATGTAACCGGTGAAACTGTGTTCACTCGATGAATGTAACCGGTGAAACTGTGTTCACTCGATGAATGTAACCGGTGAAACTGTGTTCACTCGATGAATGTAACCGGTGAAACTGTGTTCACTCGATGAATGTAACCGGTGAAACTGTGTTCACTCGATGAATGTAACCGGTGAAACTGTGTTCACTCGATGAATGTAACCGGTGAAACTGTGTTCACTCGATGAATGTAACCGGTGAAACTGTGTTCACTCGATGAATGTAACCGGTGAAACTGTGTTCACTCGATGAATGTAACCGGTGAAACTGTGTTCACTCGATGAATGTAACCGGTGAAACTGTGTTCACTCGATGAATGTAACCGGTGAAACTGTGTTCACTCGATGAATGTAACCGGTGAAACTGTGTTCACTCGATGAATGTAACCGGTGAAACTGTGTTCACTCGATGAATGTAACCGGTGAAACTGTGTTCACTCGATGAATGTAACCGGTGAAACTGTGTTCACTCGATGAATGTAACCGGTGAAACTGTGTTCACTCGATGAATGTAACCGGTGAAACTGTGTTCACTCGATGAATGTAACCGGTGAAACTGTGTTCACTCGATGAATGTAACCGGTGAAACTGTGTTCACTCGATGAATGTAACCGGTGAAACTGTGTTCACTCGATGAATGTAACCGGTGAAACTGTGTTCACTCGATGAATGTAACCGGTGAAACTGTGTTCACTCGATGAATGTAACCGGTGAAACTGTGTTCACTCGATGAATGTAACCGGTGAAACTGTGTTCACTCGATGAATGTAACCGGTGAAACTGTGTTCACTCGATGAATGTAACCGGTGAAACTGTGTTCACTCGATGAATGTAACCGGTGAAACTGTGTTCACTCGATGAATGTAACCGGTGAAACTGTGTTCACTCGATGAATGTAACCGGTGAAACTGCGTTCACTCGATGAATGTAACCGGTGAAACTGTGTTCACTCGATGAATATGATTTTTTTTTTTCAACTGTTAATTTTGTCCAATTTAATATGTGTTTACTATTCCACGGGCAAAACAATAAGTACAATCCTCAACTATCCCCCTTTTTCTCCAAGTTTTCCCAAATAGTCAATGTGTGTATTCAGAGTATCATAAGAATTCGTCCATTTCGATTCTAATTTTAAATTTTCCGCTATCGCTGGACAATCTTAAGTTATTCTAAATTCATGTAGTTCCATATTAATCTGTTGTTTTTATTTCACTGATGTGGTATCCACACTAACGACACGCAGTCATTGATATTGTAATACAGCCCATTAGTCGCGCGTCCGCCCACACCCCACGTGAAAACGATCGTCTCTCACATTCATTTAACACTAATTTAAACACACACGGAATATTAGACTTTCTAATTATTTAATGTCCCAAGCTATTATTTACATCATGTCACTGACACTCGACACAATCCCCAGTCACGTGACCACTTCTTCGAGCCTACCTGGTTCGATCCGGTGACTGTCCTTGCCACCAAGATAGCACTCTACAGTCTAGAGCACTAAGATCAACCGTGTTCTGACGATCTATCACGATCACCGGCTCACCCTGATCAGATCTGAACTGACCAATCGCCGGCCTACTGTCCTTGTGGAATATTTGAGGCCCAGAACCTTCTAGATAGTCCTGCTTTCCGTGCACCTTGGAGATAGGATGGTGTTGTGTTGCTTGCCACCCACTCTTCTTTCACACGGAAAACAGCCACGTCGATATCGTGACCACCTGTCTAGAGTGCTACAAAAGGTTAGGATAGATGTATTATGCTACTCATTTAAGCACAATCTATTATCAAAATCGCAATTTCAAAAAATATTATTGGTGCAGAATTGGGTAACATGGGTATGGCGGAGGCCTTTGTGAATAAGTTTTCTTTAATTTTTTTATCGTTTATTTTAAATTCTACGCGAGACCTGCATTCTTGATTTACACCAAACCATGCTTGTTGATATTATTTATTTTGTTTTAATATCAGATTGTTTTACCAAATAACAAACCAAATTTGGTGCTAGGTACCTAATATATAATTATTTTGATCTCTTTGAAAGCTTTGACAAAAATAAATCAATGTTTCGCCTCAATCCACAAACTCGCACATTCTCTTAGTAAATTGTAGTTAGGAAATAAAATAATTTTGTTAAAGGTAAACTACCCTTGGATACATGTTACTTACAAAAAACACATTTAGTTAACACTCTTTAGATAGATATATTCTACCAACATTATTATAGCCATTTTGAAATATTATAAATTTTATAAATCTAGAAAACCACCTTTCAATCAATTTTATTTTAAAAACCATTTTAAAATGTTACTCAACCTATAAAATACTTCCCACATATCTATTTTGAACAAAATCATTAGAACAATTTTCGAAAACATTCAAATTTTCAAAAATCGGTCGTTAGTAAATTACTATTAATCTACCGTTGCTAGTATTACAATCACTATTTGTCCTAAACTTGCGACCTTCAAGTATAGACAACATCCATCAAACGTCACAATCCTGCTCCGGGACTAAACTGTCTCGTGATCACGATACTATCTCTATATGGACAACATCCATCAAACGTCACAATCCTGCTCCGGGACTAAACTGTCTCGTGCTCACGATACTCTCTCTATACGATACAGTAAAACGTCTATCTTATTCCACTCTATAGGTTGATAGATGTAGCTTTAATTTAAACGTGGTATGTGTTTTAACTTGCACGTCAGATCAAATTAATTTGTGCTTCCAAAACTTTAATTCGAGTTGAAATGTGTTTCATATAAAACCGTGGTCCACTACAAACAAAACAAGAGAACTAGACAAAGCGGGGAACTTGACCAAAATGTTGTTCATGAGAACAAAAATAAAACTACCTTCGTGACGTCACAATGCCTTGTCTTCTCTCTCTATCTCTCTCTCTCTAGCGTGTTTCTTTACCGTACTCTTGACACCTTTTGTTCTCAATAGTACTCGCATTGTCCGCCCGAGTGCAGTACTGTAGCCGTCGAAATCACGGACATAACATGGATAGCAATGGTAGCCTTGGGTAAACAAAACAACTGCGGGGAAACAATTGTGATTGTTAACGTCATGAGATTGTGAACAATGCTCTGTGAACGAAAAAACTCGAAATTCCTCCTCTGCAGAGAACCACCCTCGTTGCAGCCATTAACAACCAAAGGTTCACTTTGCTTTGTGCACATTTAAATGGCGACCGGATGGAATCTCTCGGAGCTGTTGTTTATAACAGGTTGGTAGTTGATGAAAAGCTGTTGGCATACTTCACCTTTAAATTAATGATTCGTTATTTTGGTTAATAATGGGAAACTAGCGGTGCGCGAAACGATGATTTTCCAATATTGGCGATTACTTACTGTGTCTGGCGTCCACCGCGACTTGCCGAGCAGATTTTTGACCCCGGCCACTGCTCTAGACTATACTTGTAAAACTGATATTTGTTTAGCTATTTTATTTTCAACTAAACATCTCACTTTTGGAAAATTAAAAAATAAGTATTTTATCGGATTTATGCGTACATGTTTGGTTTAGTAAAGTAAATTAGTGATAGATCATATGCGATTCTATCGTAATTACATTCTGTTTAGGTAGATAAGGCGGCTGCCATTCAAAGTGATCAGGTGGCGGCTATTTATCAAATATTGTTCATTAAAACACGCGAGCAAGGACAAGAGACCGCTTCTGGCCAGAGTAATCAGCCGCAGCCATCTGGCGAGCGTATCGCAATACACTGACCACCGATACTGAGTTCTAAGTGACACTGACAAGAGACCGTCAGTGATCCAGTAATAAACAATAAAGTATTCCTTTCTCGAGTCATTAATCTCTGAACGATGCTCATTCCTTTCTGACAGCAATCAACATCATTTTTAGAGAGAGTGCATATTCTTAGCGAGGTTTGCTTGGTATAAGGTGTTAGACTCGCATTACACTGGGTGTGAACACACTAATGTGGGTGATCTTCCTCTAACCATATTTATCTATTTGAATAAGGCACGATCAATAGTTATTATAAACGTAATAGTTGATATGTGCTGTGATTGTTTATTTAGTACCAAAGATCTAGAGGAACTTGATCTCAAAGTAGTCTTTGCAAACATTAGTTACTTGAACCAACTTGTGCTTAGGGCACGTGGTTTCCTATCATATGATACACTTTAATGTTCAACTTGCCTTCTAGTTTAGTTGATAATAGCCGATATTTACACGCATAACAAAAATAAGCAAAATTAAATTTTACCTATAACAAAATTTAAATTCTTGATTTAAATCCATTTTATTTTGGTTGATGACAGTTAATTATTTTTTATGAAGTTTTTTTAGTGTCTTGAGATAAATATATTTGCTAGAAAAATGTTCTTAATGTACATAGTAAATACAGTTTTATATTTTACTTGCTCTAGTTTATATCAAATAAAAATGTTCATAGCCATCAACCTAATGTCTGCAACGCAGGCTCCTTGCTTAAACCAACCAGTGTGGAAATAATATTTTACCAATAATATGGAAACTTTGACATATTGGAGTTCTATAAAAGGCTCGCCATTTTCAGTAGAGCTAAATTGGGCTGGAGAAAACTTTTCAATTAAGTTGGAATACTTGGTTGTCACGGGTTAATGATAGATAGCACCTTAGAAGAGGTGAGATCCATTCCCCCTTTAAATTATTCCGCAACTCTTTTCTAATCAACACGTGTTGATAAGACGAGGTGTGATGAACATCTCTACTCGCAGTTTTCAGTCTGCCCTTGTCCCTAGGCCTGTCTACGGCGTGATCTACATCGCAGGAATCATTAAAGTTTGTGTGACTAGTGTCGGAATTGTAGTTTTCAGGCATTACTAATATTTTGATAGAATTTAAAAAAAAACCCCATAAAAACCTGCAGATAGTGATCTAAAAGTCATTCCTCAGCATCACTAGAACTACAACATTCACTCTATTGGCAAATATTAATTGCATAATATTTACGAAAAATACACAACATTAACTAATGTTTAGAAGCGCTGAAATAATAAGTGTCCCTCCCCCCTCCCCTCATTTTATTGGGACAGACTAGCTATTTTTAATTTAGCTTAAAACACTTTACGAAATGTAATATACAGCATGTAACTTTTAATTTCAGTTTCAGTTTCCAAAATAATTTTAGATTATTTTCATCACCCTTTAGTACCATTTGTAACCCTCCAAATTATCACAGAATTAAAAATAGCAGCACTTAACAGCCAACAAATTACTGCTGAGGGATTGTCGATCCCCTTGTAATGATCCTGATATGAAAAGCTATTCTTATAAATTTATTCAAATTTATATTTCTTAATCTTGGCTTTAATGATTGTTTTATAATAAATTATGTTGCTTAAGTTTTTTTCTTTGTCGGCTTTTATAGTGTAGTCGACCAAACGGCGTTTCCTTGTATCGCCTGGTTTCCACGCTAGGAGCTCTGGTTTCCCAGCCAGGAGCTCTGGTTTCCAAGCCAGGAGCTCTGGTTGCATAGCGCCATCTCCCGCCACCTCAGCAGTTCGTTTGAACATTTAGGGGTTTTAAACATGTATTTCACTAAAGACATCTTTCTTTCAGCCACGTCGACACGGTCCAAGTATACTTTGATAACAACTTGGACCAAGTGTTCTTGTACAAGTGTACTTGGTCCAAGTTTGTTGCCATGGCTAGTCACCTGGACAATCATGTAGACATCAAAGAGATGGCGGAATTGGTTTTGGAGGGTATCAGAGCAGTCGCTGATATGCTCATACAGGAAGTTGAGATCTATAAAAATTAAAGGTTCAGAAAATAGAAAGTTTGGACCTGGAACTGGATACTTAAGGCTCTTGAAGCTTCCTCAAATTTATTTCGCGAAGTATCGGTTGAAGATGAAGACACTTTCATCTACGATTAACTACTATGCACGTTTCTAGGACCTATAAAACCAATAATTCAAGAACTTGAGTGTGAATAACCTGAACAGTTACTAAGACGCGATGCAAACTCGATACTAACATGAGATCTGCAATATCCGCTCTTCGTTACAATCCATAACACTCTCTCGGCCTCATTCAGTTTCACGAACCTTACATTGTGCTTATACATCCATTTATTTGTTTCACTCTCAGTTTTTTGAGACGACGCCATTTTGAATCCCATCCAAGCTCGACTTGGATCTAAGTAATTTGTCCCCCGTCCTACTCAGGACATAGCCTCCCCACGCAAATGGTCTGGGATGAATTGTAGACACGATCCAAGCATGTCCAAGTTTGCTTGGGTCGTGTCAACGAGGCTCTAGTGGGTGATAGACTTGAACTAGAATAGCCCAACATTAGACCGTAGCTACCAGGCTGGACATGCGTGTGTTTAGGCTTGTTTAAAAATGTAAGATAGATCAATATGTAGAGAGTCTTCAATCAACCTCAGAGCTGGGCACAAGTGAATCTGATTATTATTACAATTATAATTAATAAATATCAGTACTGACGATAAACGCCATGTTTTCAGTTCATGAGGGAGTATTGGCTTACTGCATTAAGTTATATGTTGACACATATTCCCAAAGCAGCAGTACATAATTAGCTAGTTGGATTAATACAATAATCATCCCAACCAAACCAAGAAAAGTTTGTGAGGATACAACCAAGGATATTATATATTCTTCCCAATTTTGAGGCACAGCAACAAATTCGTCCCTATTACAACCCGTCTTTATATACAAGCAATTTAGATATCCTGTTTTCTCGTTGATAAAGTGAAATGTTCTAAACGTGATAGAGAGTAAACACGTTTCAC
>CABFOV010005267.1:0-23826 GCA_902141375.1 Timema poppense
CTCCCCAAGGGCTTTTTGGAATTATATATTCATTCCTAAAATTAAGAGTAATATAGTGAAAGTGGGAAAAAGAAAAATTTAACTTTCTTGGAATTTGCTGTGACGATTTTTATAAAACTTTACATCCAAGCACTGTTTAGTATTACAAACAAAATAGAAAATTTAATTTTTCCATGAAAATGACTTTGAGGCTACTTTACATAAGTAGTAATTCCTAATTTTGATCAAATCTCCACATCTACTTTAGATACGAGATAACTTACTAGCGTAAAGTTATAGAACTGTTAAAAATAAACATCTGTATTTGAGATATATTTTTATAAAACCAATCGTTCCAGAGATATAAGCAAATATAGGCCTATATATTTTTATGGAGGTCTTTGAAAATTTAAATTAATTATTATGCTCTTTGGTGGAAAGAATTGTTCCTCTTTTCTTAATATTTCTGTAGTGTAAATTATTTCGGCTACGCTTTTTGTTGGAAAGTTTCTGAAACGATGTGTATTATTATTTTGATGGATTAAATACCCACACTATTATATTTGTTAATAAAGGTTATAGCCGCATCTAAATATCATATTCCCTGAATTTAAAAATTAAATCAGGATACTAGAATTGAACCTGGGACATTTTACTTGGTACGTCAATGATCTTAACCATTGAGCTTTCCAGGAATCATCCCAGGGCCATCCATCATAATATGCGAATTCATACAGTTATTGTACTAATGGCAGCGTAAGGCCCTCTCCGGTCGAAAGTGGTTGCGTTATCTGATAGCTTGCCATCTTAATTATTGACCGCTCATATGTATCCGACGATTTCCACACGTCTACCACAGACTCTGCCTTGAAAATATGGGTGAAGAGTGACCCTGGGCACGGAACGATTATTGTATAGCTCAGTGGTAAAGAGAATTAGCGTACTAAATTAAAGGTTCCGGGTTCAATTGTCGTATTCAGGTGTCACTTTTCAATTTATATAATATTATATTGTTATTTATTTTCAAACATCTTACGAGTTTTTAGTGAATACGATAAAAGAGAAAGAGAAAGTCTGTGGGACGTATCATAACATTAATTATTTTTTCTCTCTTTCTTTCTCTCTCTCTCTCTCTCCTGGGTGTAGATTATGGATAATGTAAGCCTATAGCTTGAGTTATGCACCAACAACTTTGTGAAAACCAAGTTGAAGATAAATTATATCTGGGAATACGCACACACAAAAAAAAAGGTTTACTACAACTGCTCTAAAGCGAGAGAAGAGCTAAGATATCGGGTTCACGCCCCCNAAAAAAAAGGTTGACTACAACTGCTTTAAGGCGAGAGAGGAGCTAAGATATCGGGTTCACGCCCCCGCGAGGACTGGGAGGAATAAACCCTTAGCCCCCACCACCAACCCCCGACCACCAAGTAAGTCTTTCTACCCTGGATTCAACTTATTACACTTTCATGAGAGCTAGTCCGGCGTGAAGTGGACTGAATAGAAACTGTATCTGTGTATAACACAGTACGGTGGGCAAGGAGATATATTAGCCCACAGATAAATAACCCAGATAGGCCTACACTCGCCGTGGAGGCTCGCAGTGTAGTCGAACGTTGAAATACTGCCGTTCTAGAGTCAGCCATTTAACAAAATAGTACTATTAGTAAGGTGTTGGTAGGTATCAGTGGACCTTATTATCATATTCAATAATGTTAAGAGCCTTATTCATGAGTGATTAAACGGGATGTTAGGTACAAGTTTAAGCTTGAACTATGAATCGCGTCAAAGTACTGTTTTCTAAATTCTTCATTTGACGATAGTGAAATCGGGATCAATAAAAATAGTGGTGTTTTTTTTACTTTCGCGCAATATCTATGAGAGAAATAGTATTGTAATTGTTAAAAAAAAATCGATATTTTGATGGATGTTGAAGTTTAATGACAGTTTCAGCCCAAAAACGTGGTTTTTTAGATAACGTCTCTCTGTATGTACGTATCTGGGTCTTATTTCTGAAAGAATTTTATCTATTTGAGCTGAAACTTTTTTTTTAGCACCGCATCTTACAACCAGTTTAGGTTATACGGCTGTGTACTAATTACGCTAATGGTTTTAGGGATTAGGAAGGCTATATTTAGTTGAAGTCTTTTCCAGCCCAAATTAACTATGTTAGGAATTTATTTTAAAATTTATATACAGCTTACAAAAAAAAATTATTAATAAAATTTTAAAATAATTTTTTTAATGTGTAGTCATTTGGCTAAATTGAACATTGGTCTTTCTTTGAGATAAAAAAAAATAGTATTACAAATCAAATATAAAAAAACAACGTAGCCATATGTCCACACTTGGCTGCAAAGGGTTAAGTAAGAGGATACTTTAAATAAGTGGATATCGCTAATTTTGATATCTCCGAAAAGCTTTGAGATAGGAAAGAACTTTTCATTGAGAAATTGTAAGACTATTAAAGAGTTTTTAAAAACATATTTACTATAAGTTTTTTTAAACCATTAGTTTTTAGCCATAAATAATATTTTTAATGGATATCTAAGAAATAGGCATTTGATTATTATGCTTTTTGGTGAAGCAAATGTTCGTTTTTCCTCAATTTGTTTCTGTAACGGTGAATAATATTTAATTTACGCTAGTTTGGTGGAATATGTTTTTTTTCATTAAGTTTCTGTAACAATGTACATTATCTAGTTTCACGTATCTTACTAGTTTTAAGTTAATGTATCCATATTTAATAAAAGGAGTGAAAAAGTCTATGCGACGCACCAAACCATTTATTAATTTTAAGTGATTGTTTTTTAAAGTTTTTTAAATACGTTGAAATTGTTTCACTAGTATCAAGCTCACAGTTGTGTAATAAGAGAGAGTTTTGAATAATTTTTAACGAAAACATTTTGTGGGAGAAAGTCATTTATACTCGATTTATTAATAATTTTTTGTCTTAACACAAACATTACTGAGAACTGTATTTAACATTACCATTGCTGTATAAAAGTACAACCATATGTATTGGAATTCAATTTTCTGAAAATGTTTTTTCTCTAATATCGCCATTAATGGTTTGGATTTATTCTCTGCTAACAACTACCACATCCAACCCCCACGCTCATCCCCCAAAACAATATTTGATGGCTTTATGTGTATTTGTAATAGGCTTTAGGTGCCGTATTCCTCTATCTAGTTCCCTCACCTTATTAGGTCGTAACCCTCCACTGCGGAAAATCTGTATTTATCATAAAGATTTGTTTTTTATTTACTTGCCTTGGTAGTCACACTGTCTAAATCAGAGATCACAAAACTCATTTAGTATGAAATATATTTTCAAAACGTAAAATAGTTTCACGCGATTCCGAGAGTAAAATGTTTACCCTATTGCAACTATTATTGTTGCCTATTCATAGGCTATGATATTAAACCTTTGTTCAGTTAGTGTGTAACTAAATGAGAAGAATGGTATACACTTTCGTATACAATTATTTTAAAATTGTATAGGTAAAGTTTTAGTCCCATTCTAATAAAAATATTAGTAAATTCATGTGAGAGCCTGCTTCTGTATTTGCTCCTCAGCGCCTTCATCTGAAAATTATGACTCACAAATATTGGTATAACAGAACAACGCCTTCACTCAAAACGAATCAGAATTGGATAATTTTACTACGAGATAAGAGGTTATAATTACCCTGAACTTCCTAATTAACTATTTTAACCTTTATAATAATCATATTTCTACTGGCAATGTCTAAATATTTTAAACATGGCAGAACATATTTTCCCTGTCAACTTATTTTCAAATTATTTACTAGTATATTATTTAACTATTAAATTAAGGAGTTCATTATTGTTGACATACTAATTTACCTATTATTTTTGTATAACACCCTTCATATAACCTATAATCTTTATTTCAAGCATTCATATAAACTTTAAGAGTCTTTAACAGTGTAGAGTATTAATACTTCCTACCTAGTCAATTGCCATTTTCCACTATTCTTTTGCTTATCATCTAATTTTATAATCTGTTACTACTTTAAATATTGCATCAGCACAGATTTATATTCTTTCCTTGTTTTCTGCCAATTAATTTCAGAACATTAAATACTTTTACAATATCAATGGTGATTTTTTAGAAATGTTATTGTACTTGTTTTTATTTGACGTAATTCATGATAAATTAGTTTTTCCTTGGATAAATTATCCTCATGTTACTGTTCTGATTCTATCTTGTTTAGTTGAACAAAGAATTTGTTCTAATCAATATAAGTAGTTGTACCATCCAGGTACGTTCCTTATATTATAAAAGTTTTTTTTATTAATTATGAAAGGAGAAATACTTATTTTACTTTAGATAATTTTTTTATTACTTACCGGGTATTAATCCTGTGACACTTGTATCAATAGGCAGAAGTGGTACGAACCAAGCCAATAATTCGGGATGAGCGCTAAGGTTTAGCTACCGGCTTAAAATACTTACAGCCTATTACTTAAAGGAACATAATCAGTTGTGGGTATTCCGAAGGGAAGGCGTTTGTGGGAAAACCTCCACCAACGCAACCGGTTGGGATTATAACACTTCAAAACTAGCCCCGTCCCCAACCCCCCCCTTCCGAGCTAGGGTCAGTCCTCAGAGAACCCTGGAGCCAATAGTCTTCCCTATTTTTGTCTCTAAGATGGCCAATTTAGGAAATTGTGAATAATCCAGAGATAGTCAGGTGTTCATTCAAAACTGTATCAACGTTGAACAATCACGTATTTACAGCTAATGTTCAAATGGAGCATCTCAGTATTGTTTTACTGTTGGTGTAAAGGTGGAGTGGGGGTGACAGGAGAACAAGAGGACCTCACGTCTTACTACCCGACCATGATATCCACACATTTACATCAATGAGGCATGGCGGATGAAAGTATAGTTTTAGATTGAGAGTACTCACAATCACTTGAAGGTATGGTAGAAAACCATTTAGAAAAACACACCTTCAGTACACAAATGAAGGTGATTGCAACATACCACCAAGAAATAATGCTGTCCGTTGTCGGCTATGGAGCTAGCGTATGGGCAGCAAGGTTGAGGCAGGTGCTACCCTCCAGGAGGCTGCGGAGGCTACAGAGGAGGCTCTCCGGGGCGTACTGTATGGTGGATACAGACGCGTTGCGTGTGACTCCGGGTGTCTGTACCCTGGACTTTCAAATTCGTAGGAGGGGTGCGCTGTACTGGCTGAGTAAAGCAAGCATGCAGGAAGTAGAGAGGCTCATGGGACTGGGGGTACTGAGTGAGGCGGATGTGAATCAGGCTATGGGGGATGAGTGGCAAAGTCAATGGCCCAATAGTTCAAGTGGAAGAAGAACTTTCCAACTATTTCCAAGTGTGAGGGAAAGAGTCCTGATGAAACAACTGTGGCCCTTGGAGGGACTGGTACAATATATCGCAGGGGAAGGACCGTAGAAGACAAACCTTCACGAGAGAGGACTAACAGATACGTCAATGTGCTATTGTGGAGAGGTGGCAACACCAGAGCATGTGGTCCTTGAATGTCCAGAAACACAGGATATCAGAACGTTACCACCCAAGGTAGATTCAAGGACTCATGGTGGGAAATATCCTGAGGAATCCGGAAAAGTGGAGGTACCTCGATACAATTGCGACAGTAATAACGACGAAGAAGAAAAATTACTATATAGCTAGGTTTAAAGATGAAGGGGAATACAGGCGAAGACGACATAACAGGATGAGGGAGACCGAAACAGAAAAAAATAACGACTCAGAATACGAGCAAACTGATGAAAACGAAACATTACCAAATTGGGCAGGGTATATAGGAATTATAAAAAAAAAGAAAGTGGGACTAAAACTGGACTGTAAGAATGCAAAGGATTTGGGTTATCCTGAAGCCTGCTGTGGCAGCTGGACCTGGATGTCCGGGATTATGGAACAATCCTTGAATGAACCGGACAGCGGAATCCTGGCAGGGGCGGCTAGTAAATATAAGAATGCATAAAGGAGCAGAGAGATATACCGGCCGTCGAGGGCTTGCGCTGCTTGATAACACGTGTCCACAAGAGGTGACTGCTCGGGCCATCCTTGGTCAACTGGCGGAGGGGGATGCTTGCAGATACAGTCATCCAGTATTGCCAGGGAAACGACAGAACTATCACTTCCAGGACAAGGTGAACAACAAAACATGTAAATGCAGTTGACTAAGTAGGTGTTAAAATTAGTAAGATTGTTTAGGATTAACATAGGACAGGAAGGAAAGTAGAGAATAGTGGAATGTTATTTCTAAGTGTAAGTTAGGTGTAAGTTAAATTTAAGTAAACTAGGTCTAGGAATAGGTTTAGGATCCTAACCGGATAGTTATTACATTAATAAAAATAATCAAACAAAAATAAATAATATTGTATACTGTATAAAATCGTATATTGAAACTCAACTTGGACTAAATTGTCAGAAACTGAGTTTAATCAAGCAGCAACAAAAAAAAACAAGATAGTATTCGAGTTTTGACCTCTATTTCAGAAGAATTTCAGTCAACTGCGAGAGTGTCGACTTACACCATGAATCTAATGTGGGTTTGGTGTTGTTAAATATATAATGTTATCGAACCTTATTCTCCCCGTCTTCTGCTGAAGACGGGGAGATCTGGGTTTGATCCCAGTTGGGTACAGTGAAGGTGGTATTTCCTAAATAGTTTTCCACTCTCCTTCCACTTAAATGCGAGTGCACTTCTTCTCAATTAAACCTTCCAAATCCCTAAGCTATTATAGTAGTGTAATTAGTACATAAAAGTATACCCGAACGTATAGTAAGAAGCGGTGCTAAAAAAAAAGTAACATCTTGGTTTTGTCAAACTCGATGGTCTTGGGGTAAAGAACTTGCCTCTGGAGCCGATGTCCATGAGTTCAAGCCCATCCGGGGTTTGCGGATTTTTTCTGAGCGATATAAATCCATAGCACAACTTCCTTCGGAAGGGAAGTAAGGCCATCAGTTCTGTGTTAATTGTGGAATGTAAAAAAACCCTGAAAGATATGGGAAAATACCTTTCCCGAAAAAAATGGTAGGCCCTTTCGCTCTCGCTCAGAGAAATTCCTTACGCACTACGCACTTAAAAATGAGTGCTTAATTTAGTACATGTCATCTAGAACTGTGTGAATGCCCAATTATCATGGAAGCTATTTACATAGCGAATTGGACAATGATTTCCTTGTAATTAAAACAAACTATAAATGAAATGTGTTTGTTGCTAAAATAAAAGTTTAAGGCAATGGTTTTTTAACAATGTATTTTATAGACTTAATGATATTTTTTAATTATATCACATTGTTTCAGATATATGTGAGACTTTTATTTTTAAGTTCACAAAACATTTTATAAGTTAAATTGTACTAGTCTCATAGATAGACCAAATTTATTTACCCTAGAAATGCCAAAAGCATGGTTGTGATTTTTGGAAGGCCTACCACTTAAAATATAATCGAAATTTGGGAGTAATAGTAAAAATCAGTTGTGGGGGGTATGAAATATGACGTCATCAACACGACTGTCATATCATATTTACATCGAGACATTACCACGGCTGTAACTTTTTACTGGTTAATCGTAGAGATTTTTTTTTAATTGAAGATAATTTAATGATAAAAAAGTTGACTATGTCAAAGTTTTACGTAACGTTTAAGCGTTTACCATTTTTCAATGTCGAACTTAAAAAAAATTGGTATTTTTATAGTTCACTCAAGTATAAAACATATTTTTTCTAAGGACTCTCATTAACTTTTTCTCTTTTCTGTTTCAGGAAACACACCAATAGATAAATGAAATAGAAGGAAATGAAAAAGAAGATATTGACTGCCTCATTCACACGGATAGAGTTTATGATGAAAATTTCAAGTTTAAGAACAATACATGGTGAAAAGTTAAAGAATCTGCTTCGACAAAATTTAATTCACGTAAGCAATCAAAGTATAGTGATATGTGTGAAAGTTTCACAGTCAGTTTTGATGAAATAGAATATCAATCTCTTTTTTTTTAAATCTACCATACTTAACAGAATAGTTAGACTTTACTCTTAAAGTGAGCGTGTAAACTTTCATGATAAGTTTTTAGTTCGAAACGGTACGGATATTACCTGACCTGCTATAGACAATTCACAGCTATACCGAAATTGGAAGAAAGGGATACTCCTCTAGCCAAGCCGGTTATTTTTAAATAATTTGTGTCAGCTGATTTACAGTCACCACCTGGTTACGTTCTATTCGGCGAATCTTAAATCTATTTTTAATTAATTCTTGAAATTGTCGTACATTTTCATAAAATTATTTTTCTAACCTTGAAATTTTTTATATAAATATATTTTTTATATATTTGTTGTATTCACTGAAGTTGCCTTTAGAATTTTCCTGCTAGAATGTAGACTAAAACATTCCGAGGAAGCATATGTCAATCTAGAACAGGAAACAGGAAGAGATAATTTTTAAAAGCAAGTCAATGATGTTAGAGCTCAAGTAGTAGAGCGAGTGTTTATACTCGTCATCGAGAGAAGGGGAATGTCATCGACAAATAAACAAGAGGCTTCTTATGTTGAAATACTATTTTTCTTGCCTTTTTCATTGTTACTTTCTCTAGACTCTATTGTGATCATTGAAAAAAAATCGAAATTGAGATTTTAATAAATGTTTCTATTTTTAAATTTTGGTTGAATTATTGTTTTTCTATAAAAACTGCAATAAACACTCCCTTTTTCTCGCGTTCCACATGATCGCAAAACCTTAAATGAAAGATAAACCAATATATTTTGTTAACACCATTCAAGTTATGCGAATTTTAAACCAATTCTAGTTCAATTTATATTTCTTTTAGTTTCATAATTAGTTGAAGTTTTTCCACAATTCGTGCCAAACTGAAAGGAAAGAATTAACAAAAACAATATTAACGATGCAATACAAAGCAGAGACTTATTATTAAGTTTGAACATAGTCAGTTAAAATAAATATATTATGTTTAGTTTTCTGAAAAATTGGTAAAAAAATATATATTCTGATCTACAAGAGTCAATATTATGTTCATGTTTCAATTGCTATATTCTAATATTATATATATTAATATAATGATTCTGTCTGCCATGAGCATTGCACAATATATATCGCACGAAGATATCCAAAATTTTAAAAATTAGTAACTTCTGTGCAGCTTGAAACAGGGATTTTAAAATTTTGACTGGATTTTTTTTAAATCGATTAAAAATATGTTGGGTGACCTGGTGGTCTAGGGGTAAGGTTAAGGTGTCTGACTTCTGTACTGGGGGTTCGGGGTTCAATCCTCGGTCCCGGAACAGATTTTTACCTGATTGACAAACCCTTCCTTCACCTCTGACAAGATGTGTATTAATCACAACTTGTGAATGTGTGGAATGCCAGGCCTCCACCGTAGTTCGGATCCCACGTTAAACTGTAGGTCCTCCATTTCATCTCACAATCATTCTACCATAACACGTTAGCGTAAGTGTGTACAACCCGAACGGGTAGTAAGACATGGTTCTATTAATAATAATAATAATAATAATAATGTGTTGGAAGTAAAAAGGCCACGGGCAGCGAATGACTTAAAGGCACTAACTTTCCAGTTACATTTATTATACAAGCATTAAACTAAAAAAAACTTTTTCTCTGCCAAAGACGGCTACTTCAACAAAAAAAGTTATAAAATAATGTAGTTATTCAGTAATTTATTGGTGTAGTTTAATGTTATATTTTATTTTTTTATAAGAAAGTGTAATTATTATTTGAATATTGGGCACAGCTACTGTCATAAATGTGAGCCCCTAAAAAAATAATCAAATTAATATTTAACCATACAAAAATAAAATACACTGTATGTAGATAGTTCAATTAAAAACCATTAATTAGCTAAAAATATCAGGCATGAATAAACACACACATCAATCGAATTGGTATTTTTTTTCAAAGTGGAATAACAAAAGACTCACAAACCATTCCACCATTACTGATATATATATGTATGTAAGTATATATATATATATATATATAACGCCACTAGCACCTAGTTCCTGTAAAATCCGTATTTATAATACTGGCTAAAATAATCAGTTCACACTACAAAGACAAAACAAATTAACACGTATTTTAATGAGAACATTCCCAGAGGGAAGGACTGGTTATTAATTAAAATCCATCTAATAATTATTCATTTTTGCTTTATGCCTGTAGCAATGCGATCTCCTAGAGGTCAATTTTTTTTTTAAAACAACTAAGTTTTATGTGAAACTGTATGAGTATGAAGGAATATATTTTATGGTTGTTGTTTTTTTCACTCGCCCTGTAAATAAATAATATGAGTAGTCCTACAGTTTATTTTAAAAATGGATTTATCGTTGGCATTCTGTAGGTAAGACCACATCACTATTTCTAAAATGCCGAAAGACGTAATTACAGGGGTTGTTTCTATATAGTGGTAACCAACACTAATGGCATTGATCCGTTCTCAATTAATATGTAATCACGCAGAGTAATAATTAGGTCGTACCGCCGACATGCACAGCTGGCTAGTAACTTAATCTATCATTAGTCCAGTGGTTTCCAGCCTAGGGGTCGCGGCATGTTTTGGGTGTGGTCACAATCATTATTTTGAGGGTATCATTTTATGTTTATTTTTTAAAGTGTTTATAGTGTTTGTAGTCAAGTGGTTGGAGTTCCTGACTACAGATCCAGAGGTCTCGGGTTTGATCCCTGGCACTTCCGGATATTTTTTTTTTCTGAAGCATTGGGTCTGTAACGGGGTCAAATAAGTCTCATGATGAAAATTTGAGGAGCTACTTGAATAAAGAAGTAGAGGCTACTGACTAGAAAACTGAGATTAACGGCTGGAGGTCTCGTTGTGATGACCATATTATACCCTCAATATGGAAATGTTGGTAAAATATGCAAATGTTGGTACAATATTTGCCAACATGAGGAGAACGGTCAGTTGGTAAAGCTCGCTGGTGGGCAGATCCCATAGAGTTTGTTTTAATAATTATTATAGAAAGATGAAAAATTAAAATAGAAATGTTAGTGGTTATCATGATAAAAATTGCTACCTTACCGTGTTGGTTTTTACTCAAATCTGACAAGTGCTTGCTGAAATAAATTGAAGTAACAGTCTCGTGTCTAGTCGAGTGAAGCTGCTACCATAACCTCAAAAATACCTAGTGGGTTCTTTGTTTCTCTTTTGAGACATATACTCATTATATAAGCAATTTATAGTAGTCAAGTCAAACACGCGGGCTTAACGTCTTACTCTTTTGGTTTTTTGGTGATGAGGACCGGATTTGAATTTCAACCAGGGTACT
This sequence comes from Timema poppense, assembly GCA_902141375.1. Classification (NCBI taxonomy): domain Eukaryota; kingdom Metazoa; phylum Arthropoda; class Insecta; order Phasmatodea; family Timematidae; genus Timema; species Timema poppense. Next base: position 11,328 of record CABFOV010005267.1, read on the forward strand.
TGAAGTGATTTGTCCTAAACAGTTTACCCTCCCTCTCCCTCCACACAAATAAAGGTACGTACATTTCCTTTAAATTCAGTCTACCTCACAATTGTGATTAAATTTAAGTAGTATGGGTAGTAGTATTATTAGGTGATAATATTACTTTAAAAAAATAAGATATGAAATCTTTTAGGTTATCAAGGGGTCGTGATGGACAAAAAAAACAAATTTGTAATCAAAAACTGCAGCAGGTTTAAAACCACTGCATTGGTCAGTCTTACAGATAGTCCAGCTGTTTGAGTACCTAAATTTCCTAGTAGATAAAGTTCACATGATAATTATGTATCAACTGGAATCCAAATAATGTAAGTCACTTTGAGCTATATTATTTGAAATCGTTAATAATTAATATTTTCAGTGGACAAAAGGTTTAAAACATTAATTATAGAATAGATGTACAGAAGACAGTTTCATAGAAATAAATAAAATTGAAAGAGGCAAATATGGCGGTATATAAAACTGTGTTAACACTAACATTATTGTATTGATGTTAAGCGTGGATTCGTCTTGAGAAACACAAGTTCAGGGTGAATTCAGTCGAAATTAGATATCTAAGAAAACTATGTGGAAAAATGGGTAGGAACAGAGTCAGCAAGATATGGGTTCTGAAGGAATGAGGTTTGAAAGGGAATCTAATAGGTCAATGTGAATGAAGCGTCTTACTTTGGTCTAGGCATGTTGAGAGGATGGGTGTGGATCGAGTGACGAAGCAAATAATTATATGAAAGTAGTGTGTGTAGATCAAAAGGAAGGGGTAGGTCATGTAAGGCGTGGCTAAATGCTGTAGACTAATGTGTGAAAAAGGTAAACATTAATAGTTTTGATAATAAAGGAGCATGTATGACTCGGTGTATGGATGTTGTTTAACCGAAGTGAGTGTGCGAGGATAGGGAGGTGTGAAGAAAAGCTATGTGGACAGTTTATTGCCTACCCCGTAAGAGAACGGCGTGATTAGTTAGGTATGTACGTACGTGTGTAATGTATGCAATGTATGTATACTCCATTCACGGTAGGAATTACTCTCTGAAAGGTCTTTTTTCCTACCAATATCCTACTATGTAATAGATTTCTGGTAGGGAAAAAGGCCTTTCAGAAAACAATTCCTACAGTGAATGGACTTTATGTATGTATGTATGTATGTATGTATGTATGTATGTATGTATGTATGTATGTATGTATGTATGTATGTATGTATGTATGTATGTATGTATGCATGTATGCGTGTATGCGTGTATGCATGTATTTATATAATGTATGTAATGTATTGTAATGTAATGTAATGTAATGTAATGTATGTATGTATGTATATTGAATAAAAATTAATTGTATGTTTAATTATTTTATAGCCAATAAACTACCCTCATACAAAATTTAAAACTAGTACTTGTCTTCTAAACGGTTTACGTATAATCTAGTCATGAAAAATATTACAATTTGATTTATATATCAAGGTACTGTTTTTAAAGTTATAAGAGATAATCAAAACTATTATTCTAAAATATATTTACAAGTAAGGATACTTTCAACTGAAACGTTTAATAAATAACACTAATAACTATAAATTGAAAGAATAAATTTTTAGATATTAAAAGTGCAAAAAAAATTGTATTTTTTAAAGGTTTTTCCTCCTATAAAACTCTTATTATAGTATTTAATGCTTACTTTTGAAAGCTCAGCCACAACATTCGTCCAATATTTTTCACAGTTTTCAATTATTACTTAATACGTTGATACGTAAAAAATAATTCACTACCAACAGTTTTTTTTTCTTTCAAACCAGTCCATTTTCATTAATCTTTCACTATTTTAAAAACTGATCAAACAAAAAGAGTTTTTAAAAATACACAATATTTTGAACATTTATTTGTACTTTTAACGTACAGTGTGCAATCTACGATTAAACTGACTTTTTATCCAAATTAAATCGTAATAAAAAATACCGTACTCGTTTAAAAGTTCATGTTTTGAGGCTTTTCCTGTTTGTGGTTGAAGACATACATAAGTACCGCAGTTAATAAAACCTGAAATTTCAGAAATTACTAGTAATTTTTATAATGGGATAAGTTTATGAAGACTGAAATATTTAGAGAGATTTAAAATTTGAGACATGTCCAGTAAGATGAAGCAAGGGGTAATTGTTTTTAGAGTTTGACGCACGAATAATTTGCCTTAATTTTATTTAAAAAATATAGTATCCAATACAAACATCTGCAAAAAAAATAATAATAATAACGGTGATATTTTTTTATAAAATATGTATAAGTATCATTGTAAATCGATCAGGCGACCCTCTACCACCTATACTTAATGTGATCATGCTAGCCCAAGAGTTCTTTAACTGGGGCCAAGGACCATAAAGGTGTATGGGAACTTTTGGGACCAACAGCCTTCACTTTCTTCCTATTGTGCATGTATTAAAAAAAAAAAAATTAATAAGAGTTCTACATGGAGCACTACTTTTAGAAAACCTGCATTATTTATGAATTTGTTGGATATATTTTAATATTGATTTTAATTAAATTTAGGCTAAAACTATCAGCAGGTTTCTAACTAACTAAAATATTAAAATTATTCGTTTACATTTTATTTAAACGGTGCTTTATGTAAAAATGTGTCTCCAAAATTAAAACAAAAGGTTATAAACCTATATCTAGCCTTTCTCAACAAATAAATTCATGCTTTGATTGGGACACAACATACAATTTTAAGATACTGTGGAATTGTCTTATAAGGTTATATCACTATAAACATAGAAGTTAATTTTATTTTTACTTTTTACAGCTCTCGTCTACATTTTTGTGAAACCAATATTTAAAAATTGTTAAACCATTTCAAAAATAATCCGGGATTTCTAAACATCTACAACGATTCTCAGTACCCTACCTTGTAGCACCCTTAACTAGACTTTGTTTTAAATTTATTTCATTGTTATTTAGTGCATTTATAAAGAAGTCACTATATTACTTTTAATATTTTGAAAACTGTATACCAATATAATTGGTTTCGTTTGTAATCCTATGTATTTTATTCATGCATTTAAAAAAACTATTCTGAGAAGGGATCCATAGACCTCACCAGACTGCAAAAATGAGTCCATGTCGCATGACACATGACCCTTGGCCACAGACAAGGATATAACCTTCTCGGTGCCCTTGGCACATGGACGCTGGAATTACCTCTAATAGAAGCCGAACTCAACGTGGAAAAGGTACACCAACACCAAAAATTGCTACGTGGCTTGTTGTGCTTAGCATTAACCAGGATGTACAGAGCTCGAGACAAAACCAACTTCACTGAAGGGTGGTACGGTATTTCCACGCGGTGGGTCTCCAATCTTTGAAAAGATGGACGACGGTTCATGTACTCTTACTTACTATTCCTCTCTGATCTATAAACCAGGTTTGGATCCCAGGTCATATGTAAGGGTTCCGCCATGTGGTTTTACACCTGTTTTCCAGGTGAACGCTGGGAACGTTTCATTATAATCCACACTCTTCATCATGTTTATCTATATAGGCACTAATACTCGGGCCTAGTTCACCAATATTTTGTTCCTACCATAAGCCATAAAACCACACAAAGGCTATTACAGTAAAAAAAAAAAAGTATTATTATTAATATTATGAGAACGTCCCGGGCGAAAAATCAACCAACTCACCTTTATTGCTTGTCTAAATCACACGGTTTGTATTTTATAGTATTATTATTATTATTATTATTATTATTAGCACCACGTATTACCACCCGTTCGGGTTATACGCACTTACGCTAATGTTTAATGTAGGGTGATTGTGAGATGAAATGGAGGACCTACAGTTTAACGTGGAATCCGAACCACGGTGGAGGCCTGGCATTCCCCACATTCACAAGATGTCTTGTCAGAGGTGAAGGAAGGGTTTGTTAATCAGATAAATCTGTCCCGGGACCGAGGATTGAACCCCGGCCGCCAGCATAGAAATCTGACACCTTACCCCTAGACCACCAGGTCACCGACTATTTTATAGTAGATAAAGACCAGCGTAAGTTCAGACTTTTATGATTTATTTTTGTGAAAATCTAGTATTTAAGATATTTTTAGAGGTTTAATCCACTTTCTAATTACATCGGGAACCCAGTCTTAAATAGCGTCCATACATTCACCGACGAAAATAAATTATGTATAGAGGTTACGCTGTTGTTGTTTTTAAATACCCGCGTTTAACTACGTGATCAGGCCATAAGTATTTGTGCTAACTACTCTAATGGGGTATGGATTAAGAAGGAAGCATTTTAGAAATAATATATCCATGCTTTCATGTAAAGAGAGTGGAAAAATATTCAAGAAAAACCACCCTCTGTAGACCCGACCAGGATTCGAGACCTGATCTCCCCATCATCAGCAAGCCAGACTAACTAGAGAATGACGACTTATACCGTTTAGCCACTTATAAAAATTTGTAATTTTTTATGATAGTTCTTGTAGTAAATTATTTTAGCTAAAAAATCAAGATCTATTTGGTAAAACTCAAGAAATGTCTGTCGAAATAAATGGTCGTTATCTAAAATAACGGATTTATCCTTTACTATTTTAGAGATTTGAAGTTTTTGGGCACTTTGGAAATGAATAAGTTTCTGATGTTGTTTTTTAATTATGAATATTGTTTTATCAAAACTCAAATAATTATTGTCAAAAAAATCGCTCCGTGTTTTAAATTTAATGGGCCCTACTATTTTGGTTTAAAAACACGTGATTGAAAAGTGACACTAAAAGTAGGGGACCCCCTTAAAGGGAGGGAAGGGTGGGTAGTTGTATAGAGGCAGATTCTGAAGGACGGCAAAAATAAGATTTTGCCTATAGCTATTTTAGTTTAGATTCTTAAATCTATTTATTACTGTTAAAGGATGTAGGTCATGTCAAAAAAAAATTAATTCTTCAAAAATGTATATTTATAATAGCAATTCTAGTTATTAAAATACCCCATACATAGCAGAATATTTATATTTTACTCTTAATGTGTGTAAACTTTCATGGTACGTTTTTAATCTGAATATTGTAGAATGTTCTACAAATGTAGTCTTTATGAGAAGTCTGTATTAGGTCTATGAAAAGAATACGTTTGTACATTATCATTAAAATACGTGATTCAAGAAACATAGTAAGTTCCTGAGATTTTGTCTATAAATTGACTGATCTTGAGTAAATTAATAATTTAATATCTGTTTTTTATTAAATTTTAAAATACTTATGATATAAAAAACAGTTGTGTAGATAAGCTTATAGTTTTTGTTAGATCCGCGTCTTACTACCTGTTCAGGTTATACGCGTATGTATTAATTACGCTAATGAGCTAGGGGGGAATAAGGTCAATTTTCGTGGAAGTGTATCCACATTTTCGGGTAGGGAAGATGGAAAACCATTTAGTAAATAACACTCTCGGGTACACACGACGTGGATTAGAAACCCGATCTCCCCATCATCAGCAGTCTAGTATATTGTTAAAGTGACTTCTTAGACCATATGGTCACCGAAGCAGGTGTTGTATAGTATAGTTTGTTTTGACGTCTTGATGGGAGGGTGGCATTTTCATGCTTTACCTAGGGCAGAAAAAGGTCACAAACAGGTCCTATCCTAGAGAATCCTAGAATCCTAGAAGAATCCTAAGGAATTCTGAGAATAGAAGGCAGATGAGATAATGAAATTTAAAAAGAATAATTGCGTTAAAATAAATAATAATTGTTACTTCCCTTTACATCGATACAAGAATGCAGATGAAAGCCAAAACCCCAGCTTCTGAAATTGTAGCGGGCATCACTCGAATCGGTGGTCACGCGGACTGATTGTTATTCTCATATATTATGACTAGCTGGTTACAGTTAGGTCAGGGTTCTAATCTTCGGCTTGATACACTGAAAGTGTTTCACTACTAAACGATTTTTATATTTGTAACCTAAGCAAATGCGGGTACACTTCCTCAAAATTATATCTTAGTAATCCCAACCCCATTAGTCTAGTTAAAATCGTATAGTCCGGTCAAATAAAGTCCTATTTGGGCAAGAGGAAACTTTATTGACGGTAACAAAATTGGACAAAACATATTTAATATATTTATACGTCAAGTCATTTTATCAGAGGCTGTCCCTCTTACTATTTAATACCAAAACCTGTAAAATAATAAAATAATATTTTAATTTGATTCTGATGTTGGCAGAAAAACACTGTGTAGTTTCTAAAAGTTTCTTCTCTATCAGTTTCTCACTCTATTAAGAAGTGGTGGGAAACATAAATAAATATATTGTAGATGTGAAATAATTGAATACTCACCACGGACTGATACTGCTGCTGCCTCCAAGCATCCGCCTCCGTCTCAGCCCCCCTGTAGCACCTAACGACAACCGCCACCCCCACAGCAGCCACCCCCAGCAGCGTCCAGAGTACGCCGTGCCACAGAAAAGCACCACGGCGGCCGGAGGCGGCGAGGCGTCGTGCGTTCGGCAGCGTGGCGAGGTCGCGTCGCGCCACCCCCAGCTTGTCCGCGCGCCGCACCAGGTCCCTCAGTCGCCGCCGCGCTGCCTCCACGGGGGAGGACGTCATCGCTAGACGCCGCCTCCGCTTCAAGGCGAGGCGGGTGGTGGTGGTGGAGGGGGTCTTGCGAGTGTTCACCCCCGACCCCAGTCCCTTGAGTCCATTAGGGATTTCTTTTTTCAAGTTGTTATGACGAGTGGGCCATAAATCATTCAGTGTTTCCGTGAAAGAAAACCTGTTGTTTTTTTTACTTATATTTCAGAAGAAAAACAAACAGCACTTCAAATACACAACATAAAAACAATCCTCTTTTTTTTTTTGTACTTTAAAATAAAACCGTTTTTCTATCGTCTTCAAACAGGTTTGTAAAATTTTAACTGACCACTTTATTAAATTAACACAATATATAAACGTTCTTGCCTTTTATTTATAATTTTTAGTTGAATATATTTATTTTAAAATTCAAACCAAGAGTTGGCTACAAGTTTAGTTTGTCAAATGTTTGTTTGTTCATTCTTGCGTCTATAGATATCACAACGTGAACGTGTATTTTCAACAGACGGGTTAATCGATTCTGTACACACGTTCTAATTTTATAAAATATTACTACAATAGAAATTTTTTATCAATAGTCAAATTTCGTGTCCATTCCTTCGTCACTCCGTTTATTTACAAAAAATTACCAGACGCAATTCAACGTTTGGTTACGTTTAAATCAGCTAAGATATATTATTTCGAAGAGATACATACTTCACTCCGATAACCACATGGCAAAAGAACATAAGCCGTTCAAATTTGTAGGAAACGTTCGATATGTTTTATAAAGTAATATATTTAACCCAATAGTGTTGCCTTAATTTTTTTTTTTTTCCCCAAACGAACACCTATCTCGAGAGGTTGTAACAACTTGTTGGGTTTACGAGATGACTCGGTTCTTGTCGGTAAGATATTCTACTGCGTTATTGACCAACACGGGGTGCGGACTCTCCGTGCACTGTGCTAAGAACGGAGAAGGGGTGCGCTTTTTACCCCCTGCGTAGGGATACTACCGCTAGTCAGAGACAGGTGAAGCATCATAAAGATGCCGACACTCTGCCCTACTTTTGCGCGCGCAATCAGATCGATGCGCGCATGCCCGCTACTTGGGAGTGACAGAAACAACCGGCCAAGTCACATGAATCCTTCATATATTTTATTCTTTGTTGTTATCAGTGTAAAATTACGTATATTGTTTTGAAACATCATAAATTTTAAAATAACACTATCAATATTATTAAACCTACTTAGGTGGACGCATTGTATAGGTCGTCACTCTCGCAAAAAGACTAGGCTGCCGATGACAGAAAACTCGGGGTTCGAATTCCGGTCGAGTGAACTGGGAGTGGGTCTCCTAAATGGTTCTCAAATCTCATTCCACGTAAATGTGGGTAAATTTATCTAAATTCAACCTTCCTCATCCCTAAGCCACTAGATTAATTAATACATATGCGTATAACCTGAACAAATAGTAAATAATAATAATAATAATATTTAACACCGCGTCTTACTACACGTTCGGGTTATACGCTTTAAGTACTAATTACTCTAATGGATTGGGATTTGGGAAGGTTGAATTAGAGGAAGTGAACCCGCATTTGCGTGGAGGGAGAGTGGAAAACCATTTAGGAAAAACCACCCCCAGTTCACCCGACCGAGATTCGAACCACGATCTCCCCGTCCTCGGCGGTCGAGCTCAACACGACAAGCGCGTTAGCCAACTACGCCACCGAGGTGGGTAACAAATGGTAAAACATGGTGCTAAAAAAATATTTTTAACACGTTATTAATCTGGAATTTTGGAATTTTAAAATGCGTTAGTTGTTTTTTTTAAGATAGATATAATTTAACTACAGGGGTTGTTTCACTGAACCTTCGCATTCAACAGCAAGCCTGGAGTGTTAACAAAAATAACAGAAAGCTTTGTTATGCTTTCATTTATTCATGTGTTTTGTTCGATTAATTTTTCTTGTTACCGTATAATCTATCTCATTTACGTCAAATGCGATATTCCAACGGATCTAAACATGTTTAGTTACAGTAAAGTAATGAATGTAATAATTCCAGGTATCAAAACGAATGTTTGTTTTTTTTGTGTTTTTTTGTCACAACATGAACATTTCAAAGATAATTTAAATCAGCTTTAATACTTTCACCCGTTCACACTTTTTAATTATTTATTTTTTTACCTGTTCATTGCTACAAACACTGACGTAAACTATTTAATGAATGTATACTAAGTTTTATACTGATGGTAAAATAATATTTACACCTCTAATCACGTGATTAAAGGCGTAATTATCGCAACGGACTGGATTGGCACTGACGGATCTCGGCCTGTGGCACTGAGTGGCTGTGTTTACAATTGGGATATATCAGTGATTCTGTTATTATTGTTATTTTTATTATTATTATCACCGGCTCTTACTACCCATTCGGGTTATACGCATCAGTGACTCTTCTTTATCCCCCCGCTCTTCAATATAATGCAGACACTTTTCCTTCAAATTACCCTCCCAACCTTTATATTAAGTAATTAATAACTTTAATGTTGAGCGTATGGCTAAAAACTGTGAATACGTAGTTGTGTGAACGACAGACCTTTCTACCACCGTAATTTTAAGTTAAGGACTATTTTTTTAAATAATATTTCATAGTTACTCACTTTATAGAGACATTAAAGATCGGAGTGGTAGACGTTCAAATGCTTGTAGCAGTTATATAAATAAACCCAATTTGAAATTGTTAAGCATCGTTTCCTGGGACACCGGATACCATGCCGCTTGAGGAAGTATCTTCCAAATCCGTAAATAGAAAACCAAAGATTACCCATAGTTTGTTTGGATACAAAGTTATTATGCAATCAAAAAAAATGCTAAGTACATCATATAAAGAGATGTTCCATGTTTTTATCGTTACTGCAGTCATAAGATTTCTTCTGTAATTTCTTCTTGGATTTGAAATAGATATTTTTCCTAGGAGATCAAGTTATACAGAAAACCAATAGATACTACTTCCAATAATAAATTAAAATAATATATAATATCCGTAATTTAATTCATTTAAGACTTCATTCTTTCAGTAGCGGTAAAATTCAACACATTATTTGCTCAATTGATTGCTTAGAATTTAAAATTCAAGTCACTTGAGAAAAGCTACTTTAAAAAAATTGAGCGGCCACCATTTTTAAATGGATTACCAAATCTTAAAACCAAATTAAAAGAGCTTAAGCCTTTATTAGTCCGTCTCAGGATCGATTAAAAGGAATACTAGACACATGATTACATTAGAACCAGAAAACTTATCTAAAAGCGGTTTACTCCGTTTTTCACTTGACAACAGTGAAATTGAGATTAGTTTAGAAGTGTCTTCATTTTAAAATAATTAATTTCCCAATATTGTCTTCTTTTTTGCTTTCTCGCTATCTTACAGGTAGAGAAAATATTGTGATCGTCAAAAAAATTGAACTCGAAATTTGATGAATCTCGACTTTTCATGACCCCCCCGAATCCGAAAAAGTGTTTTTTGAATATTGGCCTGTCTGCCTGTATATCTGTACCTCCAACTAGAGCCTAAACAATTTCAAAACCTATATAAATATTACAAACAAAATGAATACTCTCAATATTCCGGCAAAATGACTTTAAGGGCTCCGGTCTGATGCGTAAATTATATATATTTTTATAATATCTCCTAAACTATTTGAGATATGAAATTACTTATCGCTACAAATATGTTGGTCTCTTTATAATACAAATATTTTATAAGAAGCATATATTTATAAAACCAATAACTTTCAAGCTGTACGTAGATATATCTATTTTTTAAATTTTCTAACACAAAATGTAAAAGTATTGCGACCGCAAAAGAAAATATAACCTGAAATGTTGATGGATGTCGACGTCTCAAAACCCCCCAAACCCTAAAAAGTGGTCTTTTCAATGCCATCTGTTTGTGTGTCTGTTTAAACTTAAAATTAAGAGTAATTTAATAAAGGTCGAAAAGAGGAAAAATAGTTTATCTCAAAATCAGCTCTAACTTTTTTGATTAAAATTCGTAAAAAAATAGGTGTTTATTAAGCTTATAAATAAACTGACTATTTTAATTTTCCCATGAAAATGACTTTTAGGGTACTTTACAGGAGCAGAAACTTCCGTATCTCCGCAACTATTTGAGATACTAAATAACTTATCATTGCAAAATTGTAGTACTATTAAAAATAAAAAAAACTTTTTTATGGAATATATCATTATAAATCCAACCGTTTCTGAGATATTGGCAAATATATTAATACAATTTGGTGAGCTTTAGTTCTAAAGAGATACTAGTTAAGTTTTAACGCAATAATTCTCCAATGCCATAGAGTAATTAAATATAGGTCTCTCAAATAGTTTATGTTATTTTTCATTAAGCTTCTTAGGAGAAATGTTTGTATAACTATGATCTATCGCCTCCATTTTAGACTCAATAGTCAATATTACATTTTTTATTGGTCAACATTTATAAATGAGTAATTTAATAGCAATGCGATGACATGAAGATGTGCAACACCTAATAAAATGTCGAAAATTTTAACCGGAAGTCGAAGTTTTAATACGAAGTGTTGACCCTTGTGGACCCAATATTGTTTTTTTTATCTGTCCAAACATACAATTGAGGACATTAATTCTTTAAAAATAAAATTATAAAATTAAAACTGTGACTCAAAAAATGTTTTATACAAGGATAGTGCAATTTATTCTTGGTTTGCTAGTGTATATTACTTTTATTCACATAGTTTACAAGTTTTGAGTAATTATTTCCATTTTTAAACAATAGAGCAAGAAAGTCCGTGTGCAGCTCAGTACCATTTATTTATATTGTGAAACTGTTTAGCAGGTCTCAATCCTACTGTTTTCTAAAGCATATTGAAGAAAATCTCACCACACGTTTGGTTCAAGCTGCCCGTATGGTGAGACTCATTAAAACTTGGAATATTTGAAGCTACTTCAGGAAAAAATTAGTCCATACTTTACTAATGTTTATTAATCGTAAAACAGCTGGAATGAGTGCGTAATACATTTTTTTTACTTCCACGGTGCCAAACCAAAACCAAACAGTGTGCCGCAAAAAATAATTAGGCGTGTTAATTGCACCTTGAACTTACATTGTTAGCATCGAGTCTTACTACTGGTTCAAATTATACGTATATGTACTAATTACGCCAGTTAATTAGGGATGCAGAAAGTTGAATTTAGAGGAAGTATACCTGAATTTGCGAGTAGAGGTAGTGGAAAACCATTTTGGAAAAAAACTCAGTGAACCCGACTGGAATTCTAACCCCAATCTCCCTGTCTTCAGCAGGTCAATCTAACACGAGAGTGACGTCTTAAACCATGCGGCCACCTAAGAAAGTTACAATTAACTTATAAAGTTTTCAAAACACTGTGCTAATATATAACACCACCTAAAAATATTATCAACGATCTATAAGAAAACAAATAATTTACTATTTTGGGGTGATGGCAGTGATACTTAAGTATAAAACCATTTCAAGTACACCCAGTCGAGATGCGAACCTAAACCTATATCATATATATCATAAATCAAGCATAATACCCTAGATGGTGTGACCCCCGGTGTGGGGAATATAAATATTGCGTTGGACGTATTATTCTTTTAAACATGATAGGTATGTCAGAAAAAAAATTGCAGTGCCATGACACCATTATGTCACAGCACATCAGCACTTTCGGTCGAAGATTTCTAAACAATGTTGTATATGAAATTACATATTCACCAAAGTCGAAACTTGTGTCAACAAACCACGAAGCGAGATAACACCAATATGTCACACTACATCTTCATAATTGGTCGAAGGTGTTATAGAACAAGGCAGCTCCACTATTAGGGTGGTGAGGGTAGAGAGGGGGGGGGGGG
>CABFOV010005267.1:23990-36886 GCA_902141375.1 Timema poppense
GGGGGGGGGGGGAACTAAAGGGTGGTGTATGTAAGGTACCGGCGGTGTGACATGTATGTGCCACATGTTAACACGAGAGTAGAAGTGGTGTCCGGATCATAATGGATCGAGCTCTTGTTATATATTATGCTGGAGGGGGGACGTGTGAGATGTTAGGGGGTGGTTGGTTACAACTTGTAGCTTCCCCCTTAGATGAGTATGATGCCCGGAGAACACCATACGTCAGCGGGGGTAAGAGAGGGCGTGACATGTACCATGATAGAATCCTCTCCAGTCACTTAAGAGCCCCTTTCACGACAAATTAACCGGAATGTTTGATGCAACTAACTAGATAGTGTATCTAAGTGCAGAATTTATGCATTCTTCGCTTAAAAAAAAGCTAAATAAGGGTCAATGAAGTAATTTCTAATTTTGAAAATAGTTATCGTTAATTTCAATAGTAACCTTAAAAATATCTTAAAATATTTTCACTGGTCTAGATCAATTGGCTTTTCTTTTTTTTCTTTTTTTTTGTGACGCTAATATTGAATAAACAGTCACGGACAACCAATAAGGGTGGTCCTCCAGCTTGGAAATTGGACGTGGGGGGAATGAGTTTTCATGGTAAAAATAAAACATCAAGAAATGCTCAAAAGTTTGCCATAGATGTTACTGGGGTAACATATTATGTAGATAATTGGAGTGAATAGAACTAGCTCAAAATAGGGATAGGTGGCGTATTTTTGTAAGTGTGGCTATGAACTTTTGAGTTCCTAATGGCATAGAGTAAGTAAGTAATTATGACTCAAGGTTATTGCACCATGGGGTGACCTGGTGGTCTAGGAGTAAGGTGTCAGACTTCTGTGCTAGGGTCCGGGGTTCAAACATCAGTCCTGGCACAGATTTATCTGATCACTAAACCCTTCCTTCACCTCTGACAAGACGTGTATTAATCACAACTTGTGAATGTGTGAAATTCCAGGCTTCCATCGTGGTTAGGATCCCACGTTAAGCTGTAAGTCCTCCATTTCATCTCACAATCACCCTACCATTACACATTAGCGTAAGTGCGTATAACCCGAATGGGTAGTAAGACGCAATAATAATAATATTGTGCCATGCTGCGATGTCTGGCTCGAGATATTTCACTCAACCAAGTTACGTGCTAGCCGTGGGGTGAGACGGGCTCTTAAACTGCCTAACTAGTCACGTGAACCTTTCAGGACGGACAAGATGTACTATCTATATGTTACTATTGGTTCATCGCTAAATAAAAATATATATTACAACAATGAAATGTTTTAGATAAATATAATTAGTTATTTTATTGCAAATATTCACTTGGAAGTCTAATATTACATTTTCACTTTTAACATTGATATTAATATTACATAACTTATTTAGAATTTGTAACGTTCACTTTCTAAAAGATAAGATCATATAATTATTATAATTGTTCGTAAGCTCTAAATTAAGTTTTGTTTATTTTTTTCGTGCGAACATTTTAGTGCAATAAAATTTACTTCATTCTCATGATTTATCGAGCTATTTTATGAGTTTCATTGTATAGCATTTTTTTTCCATCGCATCTTATTTACTCGTCTGGGATATCAGTACTATGCAAACACCTAATAGTAGTTGGAGGTTCAAGCGTTGCTTTTTTATGAAGACACGAGTGAAGTGGTGTTAAAACAATGATTACGTAAGACAAGGCGAGACGGGCATGAACGTTGCGGTGACCCGGCCATCCAAAATGGACACTCAATGATTGAAAGGGTCAATACTTGGATTGAAGAACCTTGGTCATCAGATAAGAGGTATGGTTAAGACTTAGAAAACCCAATTAATATTATAATAAAAAGGTGAAAGGCTAGATAAACATAATAATTACTAGAAAAAATAATAATAAAATTAATCTTAGGTTAATAATGAATTTTGAATTTAGAATGTTTTCTAAAATGATAGATAAGAAGTAGTTTAGAGTTTTTTATAGCTATAATTCATATATTCACTAATAATACTTTTTTATTATTTAATTTACGTTTGAGTTTAAAATTTTTAAATAATAATTTTAAAACTTTTTTAAATTAACCTGTATAGTGCAATAAATTTAAATCAATTTTACATCGTGGTTACCCGCCTCGGTGGCGTAGTTGGCTAACGCGCTAGTCGTGTTGAGCTCGACCATCGAGAACGGGGATATCGAGGTTCGAATCTCGGTCGGTTGAACTGGGGTTGGTATTTTACTAAATGGTTTTCCACTCTCCCTCCACGCAAATGCGGGTTCACTTCCTCTAATTCAACCTTCCCAATCCATTGGCGTAATTAGTACTTAAAGCGTATAACCCGAACGGGTAGTAAGACGCGGTGTTTAGTAATTATAATACATCGGGGTTTATTTTGAATTATTTCGCATCATTCAATTAGTTTACACCTCTAAGTTAATAATTACCGGGCGACCTGGTGGTCTAGGCGTAAGGTGTCAGACTTCTGTGCTGGGAGTCCGGGGCCCAATCCTCGGTCCAGGTACAAATTTATCTAATTGCCAAACCCTTCCTTCACCTCTGACGAGACGTGTATTAATCACAACTTGTGAATATGTGGAATGCCAATCCTCCACCGTGGTTCGGATTCCACGTTAAACTGTAGGTCCTCCATTCCATCTCACAATCATCCTACCATTACACATTTAGCTTAAGTGCGTATAGCCCAAACGGGTAGTAAGTACGTGGTGCTAATTGTAATAATAATAATTATTATTATTATTATTATTATTATTAATACCAGCACTTTATAAATTGCATAAAAAATAATCATTATTTCTGTGAACATATTACAAAAAATTGAAATAGTCTTGAGCATAAAGAGGGAGTAGGGGTTAGGAGTTTGCCTATTTTGCTTACATAGGGTCAGAAATGGCCAAAATTGTACTTACGTAATAGTTTAACGCCCCTTTACGCATTTTGTATTATTACCTTCTTCCCCCACGTTTAGCCAACCTTTCGGACGCAAAAACAATAATCACGCCAATGTGTTAGGGATGAATAAGGTTTAATTTAGAGGAAGTTTACCAGCATTTTCGTGGAGGGAGAGTGGAAAACAATTTATTAAATTAAAAACACCCTCAGTATACCCGACCGGTACTATAGCACTTCCCCCTCCCCTATGATGAGTGGCCCAGACATGATCACGGTGACGCCTTAGACCATATGACAACCGAAATGTGTTATACAATTTCAACTAGACTAATGTGGTAGGAACGAGTAAAGCTGAAATGAAAGAAAATTTAGCCGCATTATGTGTGGAAGGACAGTAAGAAATGGCTTAATTTAGTAAATAACCCTTTTAGGTAAACTCATCTGAGATACAAGCCTCAACCTCATTGTCACTCACAAACAATACTCAAGGACACATATTCCGTGTGTCCAATGACATAAACCCCAAGGAAGTTGGTTTTCTGTATTTTTATTGGTCACCACGTCACAATGCTCGTTTGTGTTAAACTCGTGTGTATGAGGTAGGCTAATGCGTAAGTAATAAGGAAGTTTTAATACAGATTGAGAGGGGAAATTATACACACCCTCGGCCTATCAGACCGGGATTTGAACCGCAACTCCCCTGCCAAAGGCAGTCCAGCCTATTGTGAGAGGATACAGCTTGGAGCATGAAAACATCAAATCACTCTATTCTTTCTTTTAAATCAATCTAATAAGGTTGGATTAAATAGTAAAGCTATTATTTTTAAACTCATGGTTATAGTTGCATTTAAATATATTTTTTAAATTGAAAAATGACACCTAGATACGGGATTAGAACCCTTGACCTGATAACTTTTGATCTTAATTGAACATACATATTTATCTGACGATTTCCACACGTCCGTCACAGACTTTGTCTTAACATATGAGTGAAGAATGGCCCTGTGAACGGGACTATTCCTGGATATCTCAGTGTTTAGAGAGCAATCGTATAACTAATATCCCAGATAATCAACCGTAAGAAGGTTTTATTAGATATAGTTATATAAACATTTTTCTAATTTTCAATGCGCAAATAATCTACTCTTTTTTTCTTTTCTTTTTTTTTGTGTGTGTGTGACCGCCAGCTGACGATTTTGCATCCATATAGATTGCAGAGATATTCAAACAATGCGAACCAAATGCCCTTAAGTATATCAGTTATTATGGTGACATGGAGTTTTATAAAACCAGAAACGGAAATAATAAATATCTTGAAACAACAAGACAATATATATTTGTATTAAAAACACAGATAATGATTTTTTTTTCTTAATTTTTTGGGGTGCACTTGGAGTGGAAGTACACTTTCTGAACAGATTGATTATATTAGAACATGACATACAAACTTACTTGATTTTAGAACAAACACCAAACTCAGTTTTACTCTCTTTTTTTTTTTGTTCTTTTAAGCACCATGTCTTACTATCAGTTGGGCCTATACTCTTGATTTTAATTCTTCACTTCAAAAGAGGAAGATCTAATTTCTCCAAAGATTTGTAAAAAATTGACCAAGTTGGGAACTGAACCTTGTATAATTTGTTCAGTAGCTACCAACTGAAATAAGGTGTTAGGAACGGAAAGTAAAATGCTAAATTTTATACTACTAATTATTTACTCCCCATGGAAATATTTAAATCTAAATTTTAGTCTTGTATCTCTTCAATTAAAGTTTCTAATGTTCAACCGGTTTATTTAATTACAAAATTATATTTTAAGTGGAATATCATCCTTTATAACGAGCTAGTAATCCTTCTGTTCTTTGTGTAAAACCATCACGTAATTACAGCACTGTTAAGAGACTTTACTGTCTGCGGTGCAGCGAAATTACCGTCAGGATAACTTTCATGAATGAAGAGAAACTTTCCCCCTCCAAAACACTTCGGTGAGAAATATCTCCCGTCAGGGCAAACTATCGGGAACTAGTTAAAATAATTAACCAGAGATTAATTTGCTTAACCAAGCGTACTACTCATATATACTGCCTCATTTTGAAATGTCTATATGTTTGTCTAGTCAGAGGAGTTGTAAAATGTTGATAATCAAATAAGATGTTGATATATGTTTTTATCCATATGTTACATCTTGGTTGTTAGCATATTTAAACTAATGGAGGAAGGATCAAAATAATATAAGGAAATTTACCCAAATATTGTTGTTATTAGCACCGCGTCTTACTACCCGTTCGGGTTATACGCACTTACGCTAATGTGTAATGGTAGAGTGATTGTGAGATGAAATGGAGGACCTACAGTTTAACGTGGAATCCGAACCACGGTGGAGGCCTGGCATTCCCCACATTCCCAAGATGTCTTGTCAGAGGTGAAGGAAGGGTTTGGTAATCAGATAAATCTATGCTGGGACCGGGGATTGAACCCCGGCCACCAGCATAGAAGTCTGCCACCTTACCCCTAGACCGCCAGGTCACCTACCCGAACATTCACGGAAGGAGATGTGTTTTCCTAACATTTTAGCTGTAGAGTGTATTTAAAATCTATAATAATGTATTCATAAAGGTAATAATATGTTTCCTGTCACTTTTAGAGGGGTTAAATTTGCCATAAAAACATAAAATATAATTTAAACATGTTCCTCCAAGCCTTAAAATTTGTAGGGACTAATATGTTGCTGGTATTGTATTCTTGTAAAAGGTAATCCAGTAAAAGAAGCATGTAGCTTGTTCTAAGCAACACCAGTGGCTACGAAGACAAAGGCTTCAGTCCTGTCTTGTTTGGTTCACTGTTAAAAAGAGATATTGTCATTCGAATCCCAGCCAGATGTACTGAAAAATGGTATTCCGCAAATGGTTTCCCATTCTTCCTCCATGCAAATGTGGGTACACTTCAAATAAATTATACCATCCTCATCCTTGACACATTATTGTAAATATGCAGATTGGCCGAATGGGTTGCATAATTGGCGCACGAAAAAAAATGGCACGGTGCACTGCAAATACTTTCTCTTTTATCTTAGAATAAAAACATTTAATAAAAGCGCGTAAGATATGTGAAACAAAATAATACACATTATTGCAGAAACACTCAATCAACGGATATAGTGATAATAGCATTCCTTGTTAAAGAAACTTTGAGAAAAATAAAACTCTGCACACCAAAGAGAATAACTATACATTTTGTTTTCAACGAGCTTCAAAACTATATAAATATACTTATAGCTCAGAAATTATTCGTTTTATAGAAAATTTTCCAAACAAAAGATTTTTGATTTCTATTCCATTTTGGAAATAAAGTATTGTGATTGTCAAAAAAAATTGAACTGTAGATTTTGATGAATGTCACCGTTTCATGATTCCCTCAAACAAAAAAGGGGTTCTCGCAATACCGTCTGTTTTTAACTCGGGCTAGAGCCTAAACTATTCTACAGAATGGCCTAAAATTTGGTATCTTGAGTGTTCTTAAGGTGCTACAGAGGGATTTTTAGAATTATATATCCAACTCTAAATTTAAGGATAGTTTACTGAAGTGCAAAAAGAGAAATTATTATTATTATTAGTACCGCGTCTCACTACCCGTTCGGGTTATACGCACTTACGCTAATGTGTAATGGTAGGGTTATTGTGAGATGAAATGAAGGACCTACAGTTTAACGTGGAATCCGAACCATGGTGGAGGCCTGGCATTCCTCACATTCACAAGATGTCTTTTCAGAGGTGAAGGAAGGGTTTGGTAATCAGATAAATCTTTGCCGGGACCGAGGATTGAACCCCGGCCGCCAGCACAGAAGTCTGACACCTTACCCCTAGACCGCCAGGTCACCGACGAGAAATAATTGATATTCTAGAAATTAGCTCTAACCATTTGTGATATATTTTATATATAGAATCTTTTCATCGTTATAAATAAGATGGAAATCCTAATTTCTGATGAAAATGACTTTGAGGGTGATTTGGATATGGGAATTTCTCCAATTTTCAGAATTTTTCCGCAATTATATGAGATACAAAATAACTTACTATCGTAAAGTTGTACTATTAAATATACAACTCTTTTATTTGAAATATATTTTTATAAAGCTGATAGTATCTGATCTATAAGCAAATATATAAACTTTTTAATTCAGGTCTGAAAATGATTTAGATTCTTATACTCTTTGGTGGACAAAGATTTGTCTACTTTCTCAATTTTTCTGTAACAGTTTTCCTAGTTCCTAATTCCGTAATTTGAGCAAGTAGCAGTGTATATTATTTCATTTATGATCTTTGTGCCATTTATTTAATTTAATAATACTATAACTTATTTCGCATCTCAAATAATTGCAAAAATATTATCAAAATTGGAAATGTCTTCTTATATAAAGTACCTTTAAATTTATTTGCATGGAAAAGCGAGAATATCAAAATTTTAGTGTTTAAAAAATATTTAAATATATAAAATTTAATCAAAATCATTTAAACGGATTTTGAGAAAATCAACTACCCGTTGGGGTTTTACGCACTTACGCTAATGTAGGTGTGTTTGTGAGATTAAATGGAGGACCTACAGTTTAACGTGGGATCCGAACCACGGTGGAGGTTTGGCATTCCACACATTTACAAGTTGTGATTAATACACGTCTTGCCAGAGGTGAAGGAAGGGTTTGGTAATCAGATAAATCTGATTCCGGGACAGAGGATTGAACCATGGACCCCAAACACAGAAGGCTGACACCTTACTCTTAGACCACCAGGTCACCTGATTTATAAAATTACCAAAGGTTCTAAGATCACCCATAATTCCTAAATTCGACTTTTGAATTATTTATTTGCTTGATCTGGACATACGCTGGTATCTTTGAACTACCGCGAATCGCTTCGCGTCGATACGATCACTCTCAATCCCACCAAACCTTTCCCAGCCATAAACTATCGCGTTTGATCCCGCGTCCCGCTTTCGCCTTTGATCCCGCGATGGTGTGCGCATGCCTTTAAGACCTCTCTACGAGGAGTCGAGAGAAAGTAAAGGTCCCTGTACACCCTTGTTGTTTAATTGGGTCTAACCATTAGCGTATGCTAATGAATAAAATGCCCAACTTTAATATCACTTGGAATCAAACAGGGGATATCCAACGTATGCCTCACGTCATCTTTCAAGAGTTTGCTTTTTTTTCTGTTTGTTTAAAGCTAACACGAATTTTTTCCTAGGCTTTATTTTTCATCATCCCGCACTTTGTGAATACTAATTAACATGTTTTCATTACTTTGCGAGGCCTTGACAAAGAAACAAAACTCATCTAAGTTATTTAATGTAATTGTCTCATGAAAGAGCCACGTAATCTTATTAAAACACTTGAATTCAAAAAGAAATTTTACAGTGTCTTAGTAAATGTTCTCAAATATAATCCTTTTTTTTTCTTTTTTTAAGTTGAAACGTTTCTAAACATGTTTTATCATTATATACAAAACGTAGGCATGTAGGTAAAGTAAATTATTATTTTGTTTTTTAAATTAAGATTGTAATTAAATGGTGATTTAGGTATCTTAAGTGTTCACATAGTGCGTCAGCACCCAATGTTAAGTTTATTATAAGTTAACTAAAGGTTGACTAATATCCCTTAACATTTGTTTTAAAAAAAACATTTAAAATACTTCAGCGCAAATAGAACAATTTTCGCTGAATAATTTATTTTCATACACAGCTGAGAATTTTACTATGATGATTTTATTGAGATTGAAAATTATTCAGAAAAACACATCTTCCTGTGGATGAGAAACATTGACTAACACTTTCTAATATCCTTCCAAATAACAAAGATTATCTACTGTACATATTAGATTTAATATTATTTTATATTTTAGCATTAAATATATTAAGATATGTACACAAGTACAGAAAAACGTATCTTTGTTTTCATTAAACAAGTAAATGTCAACGAATAAAGTGTTTGGGAAAAATAAAAATAATCTAATCAAAATACCAACTAAAATAAAGAAACGAATCAATAATTTAATAGACTTGTTAAAGTGGAATGGAATTGAATGGAAGTTAAGGTGATTTTTTTTTCCAATCTCAAGAGAAAAAAATCAATCTCGAGAATATGACGACTCTTTACGTTTTATGTAAACCCAAACTCAAAAATTTAATTTTACTATTCTATCCGTCTATATGTCTGTATGTCCCTGTTCAAAGGTCTGAAACGGTCGGATAGATTTTGTTCAAACCAAATATTTAGATTTAAAAGGCTGTAACACAAAAAAAAATCGTCTAGCTCTCAAATTAAGGGTAGTTTACTGATAAGTAATATTTTTTAATTTCAAACTTTTGGATTATGGCTCTAACAAATTTTATTAAAATGCACATCTAAAAATTTGTTTGAGATGATCAATAGCAGTGTATCATTAGTTTTTTGACAAAAATTTGTAAAGGTAATTTACTGATGGGAAATATTTAAAATTCAAAATAATTTGAAAATGTCAAACTATTGTGTTGTTGTATGACAAATGGGCATTTTTTTGGAATGTTTGACATAACCATGTACACCATATACTTGTTTTTGGGTAAAAATTCGTTTAAGTTTATTCTACAAATGTGTAATTTTTCAAACACTTGAACAGGAGAGAATGAAACACGTGTGTTTAGTTTGATTTGAACTCAATGATGTGATTTTTTTTTACTGGCTATAAACCGGATTTTATTGTTTACTCTGCTTTTGAAAAATATATCACATATTT
Organism: Timema poppense; assembly: GCA_902141375.1. Lineage (NCBI taxonomy): Eukaryota > Metazoa > Arthropoda > Insecta > Phasmatodea > Timematidae > Timema > Timema poppense. Next base: position 33,654 of record CABFOV010005267.1, read on the forward strand.
AGCTCACAAAATACCGAATGTCTTTAGAATCAGAGTAATTGTTTTGGATTATGTTAACATTATTATAACTAACAATCAAAATACTTTCCTTATTAACTTCATATAGAGATGTAAACTGAAGTCTGTATTAAAGAATAATGAATCTACAACTAAACAAGACAACCAAATACGATGTCATCTAGTCACGTTAGAAGTTTAAACAGTTGTTTCTATTAAAGCTACTATTCTGATAGTAACCAAAAATTTATTTTTGTCAACTTGAATTATAATCTCAATATTTCTATATTTTAGTTGATTTTTTCTTTTACATGAATATTGTGAGAATTAACTTAACTTTTTATTAAAAATTTATTTTCCGCTTCGGTGGTCACATGGTCTAAGCTTCTACTCTCACAATAGACTATAATGTTGATAACGGGGAGATCGAAGTTCGAATCTCAGTCGGGTGTACTGATGGTTATTTTTACAAAATAGTTTTTCACTATTCCTCCACGTAAATGGAGGTACACTTCCTATAAATTTAACCTTCGTAATCTCTAAAACTATTAGCGTAGTTCTAATTAGTACATAAACGTAAAACCCGAACTGATAGGAAAATTTGGTGATAAAAAAAGTATATTTTCATGAGTTTAAAACTATGATTAATTATATTAGAAATCTTGTACGATTGGGTCGTACCATTTAGTTATTATTAAAATAAGTCAAATTAAATACTCCTCTATATTAGCTTAGTATTTGCACGTAGTAATCTCAACCATTTTTGTCTATCTGTCAACGGCACTGGGCAATATTACCAGAAATTTTTCTCCTCATTCATGCTCATTAAATGAATACATCCAAAGAATAGTGGGTGAGAAGAAAACAATTTTGGATGTGATTCTTCGGTATGAAGCAAACTGTATCGGGCACATAGAGGAATTGTCTTCTTCACGACGTCATAAAAGGAAAGATTGAGGGAAAGAGGACCTTAGAAAGGATTCAAATATTGGATGACTTGAAGGAAGAGGCAGAGGACAGGGTACTTTGGTGGTCTAAAATCACTGACAAAATGAATGGACTTGTCGTAAGACAGAACACCTAGTAGTAATAATAATAATTATTATCATCTGGACAAATGCCTTTATGATCAAGGCAAATATTCAAGAATTGTAAAGATTAGTGTGTGCATAAAATTAAATTAAATGTAACATGAATAAGTGTTTTATTAATTTTGACTAAAAAAGAGTATTTTGTCATAAAAATCTTTTTAAAAAAAAGCTACACCTAGCTTGTGTTTTCTTCCGTTTCACATCAATAGTTTGAATTTTGATTTTGGAGTATGGTTTACTATTAAAGATAAGAATATATAATTATATTTTAGATTATTTCGATTAAGTTTTTAAAGAACAAATTTATTATTATTTAATGGGTTTATCATAAAATCTAAGAATGGTAAAGAATGAGGAAGATATTGTTTAAGACTGGAGGGATCAATCATATTTTAAAAATCAACCCCAGCCCACAATATTGATATTCTAACCTCAATTCCCTGTCATCGGTAATCCAGTAGTCAACATTGAAAGCCCTGACGTATTATATCACGTGACTATTGGTGATAGGTTGGGGCTTATATTATCCCCACTGGATGTGCTAACGGTAGTTTTTTCCTAAATTGTCCACACACTCTCTCCTCAAGAATGCGGATACATTCCCTCAAGAATGCGGATACATTCCCTCTGAATTGTATCTTCCTCAAAACCACTTGTCTAACGTAATTAATATGCTAATAGTCCACTTTGGTGGCTGAACGGTCTAAGGCATCACTCTCATCTTAGATTGAAAGGCTGATTATGGGGAGATCAGGGATCGAATTCCTTTCAGGTATTTTGAAGGTGGTCTTTTCTAAATGGTTTCTCACTCTACTGCCACGCAAATATTGGTGTACTACATCTAAAATTCTTCCTTCCTCATTGCTATTACTTTAAAGTATCATATATATGCACAGTCTGAATAGGTGTTACATTAAGACGCCGTGATAGAAAAAAATATGCTTATGATATGAATGGGTAGTAAGAAATGGTGAGAAAGATACACTACTTCGTTTCAATTAGATAATAATGATGGTGATTATGTGGTTACAGTAAATGTTTTAGGTCTAACTTAGGCCTAATCACGGTAACAATAGGAACAATTCCCCTCAGGGAAAAATACCTATTGTGCCACCGGGAATCGAACCCGGGAGTTTAAGCTTAGTAGCCAGGCACGCTAACCCTTAGACCAAGAGGTCAGTCATCATTGTAATCATTATTGACGTAAAATGGAAAGAAGCGTGATCTAATTCCAGAACATTTTCAGGTTTATTTATTCACGCTAATATTCGTAAATTGAAAAAAATGACACCTGGACATGAGAATAAATATCGTGACTCATTGCTAGCCGATGATTTCCACACGTCCATCAAATATTCTGCCTTAAAATATGAGTGAAGAATGACCCTGTATAGCTCAGTGGTATAGAATTAGTACGCCAAGCCAAGGGTTTTGGGTTCATTTTCCGTAGCCAGGTGTTATTTATCAATTTAATAATACGATACTCAATACATGGTTTTAGACTATCCCATTCACGCTGCATGTCCTGCCCGCCGCAGTCTACGAGACTTTATTATCCTAACATTTCTTGTGATGGGTATAAGGTATGTAACTCATCATTATGTAACCTCCACTTCCCAGTATCTTCATCCCTTTTTTGAGCAAATATATTCCGAAGCACCTTGTTTTCGAACATCCTAAATTTGTTTTTGTCATGTAAAATAAGAGACCACGTTTCACACTCATAGAGGACATCCGTTAAAATTATTGTTTTGTATATACTGAGCCTTACATTCCTTGATCCCAGGCGAATATTCTAGATCTTAACTAATTTTAATTAAATAAGTTTTCAACCTAAATCTCTCTATTTTACTTATCATCATGAATATGATATAAATATTATTATATTTGTTGGCCAAAGTAAATAATAATACTTGTCACCATACCCAGGAGAGAAATCGCCAAAGTCTATTTTCCTGTTTTTCCAAATCATAGGTTTTCCTAATTTTTTCAAGACGTGTATTAATCAAAACTTGTGAATGTGGGGAATGCCAGGCCTTCACCGTGGTTCGGATTTCACGTTAAACTGTAGGTCCTTCATTTCATCTCACAATCACCCTACCATTACACATTAGCGTAAGTGCGTATAACCCGAATGGGTAGTAA
>CABFOV010005268.1:9495-40982 GCA_902141375.1 Timema poppense
GGGGGGGGGGGAGAGTGGAAAACCGTATTGGATAAACCATCCTCAAAACACCCGACTGAGATTCGAATTTCAATCTTCTCGTCTTTGGCAGTATAATCTACTGCGTGAGTAGCGCGTTAGACCACGCAGCCCCCGAAACGGGTCATTGCTACTTTATTTTATAATAGCCAGATTATTTGTTGGTCGTTCACACAGCCGAATTAATTACGGAAGCATCATCTGCGTGTACTGGGCACTAGCGGACAACAACAGGTCATTCACCTTCTGCCTCTAGAAATACAGTAGGGATGGGTTGTGAAATCACAACCTGCTCCTTTGTCACTGCTCCTCTGACGTCACATTCACAACCTGTTCCTGATAGACGAAAAGAGCTGTTTCTTTTTGCCACTGGTTCAAGGATCAAATACACGCTATAACAGGTCCGGAGTAAACTTGTTCCTCGTCTCTCTGTCACAGGCAGCGCTGGAACAGGTCCAAAGTAACCTTGCTCCGCGTATCTGTCACAGATAGCGCTGGAACAGGTCCAAAGTAAACTTGTTCCTCGTCTCCCTGTCACAGGCAGCGCTGGAACAGTTCCAAAGTAACCCTGCTCCTCGTATCTGTCACAGATAGCGCTGTAATAGGTCCAAGGTAAACTTGTTCTTCGTCTCTCTGTCACAGGCAGCGCTGGAACAGTTCCAAAGTAACCCTGCTCCTCGTATCTGTCACAGATAGCGCTGTAACAGGTCCAAAGTAAACTTGTTCCTCGTCTCTCTGTCACAGGCAGCGCTGGAACAGTTCCAAAGTAACCCTGCTCCTCGTATCTGTCACAGATAGCGCTGTAACAGGTCCGGAGCAACCTTGTTCCTTTATGCTCCGGAGATATTTTGGAGCAGTCGTACAGTAGAAAGGAAGTGGATACTTTGTGTTCTTGTCACAGCGCTGAGATCAGCTCCGGTGAAACCTTACTTATCTATCAAATAGGCCTAGTTTATAGAGTTGTTTTGTGGAGTCACAAATGAGTTTTGAAGGGTAAAGCTTTCGTAGTACAAAACATTTCCACAATACAAGAAGAGTATGTGATATATTCTCACAATAAATGGTTACGTTGAAGAGTGACATTGAAGGGACCCCACCGGGTGATCAAATGATTTAAGGCAAGGGTCAGCAATCTACTGACTGACTGATTGATTTTATCTAGTCCACAAAATATTTAACAAACAAATAATTTGTTCAAAAAATGGACTTAATAGCTAATCACTAATTGGGAAATGTAAAATTGAACTTTTTATTTTGCTCTACTTTTTTTGCTTTACTTTTTGTTCAAATTAACCAAACATTTTTTTAAACCCATAAGGCCCACGATATAAAAAAATTTGCCAGACTCTGGTCTCTGGCTTCACTCTCGCACTAGAATGGACTGCCGATGAAAGGGAAATTGAGGTTCGATTCCAGTTGGGTGCACTGAGGGTGATTTTTCCTAAACTTTTTCAACTCACACTCCAGACAAATGTGGGTGCACTTCTTCTATAATCAACCATTTTCATTCCTAACAAATTGGCGTAATTGGCATAAATGCATACAACCTGAACGGGCAGTAGATGCGGTGCTAAATAAAAACTAGGCTGGTACAGTAGCCCCACGGCTTCTTTGGTGCTGACTGGCAGCTCACAGCTGACTTCCGACAGTCAACATATAGGTATATACTTAAATTTTGACCATCAGAAGTGACAGCTGCTAAACACATGTTTTTTCAGATCATATGGTTCGGCGTAGGGATACATAATTGGATCTGGTAACATTTCAAAGCTGTCAGTCAGCACCAAAGAAGCCGTGGGGATACTTTAGTAGGTACGAATATAGTGACTGTGACAAAAAGGAGCAGGTAAAAGGAACAGGTCCAGTGGTAGAACAGAAACAGATTGCTCCTACTCCACCAAAGGAGCCGTTTTCCCCATCCCTAAAATACAGTGGTAAGCCCCTTTCCTACCTTTCCGGATATAAGCACCTTGGTAGCGGGCCTCCATTAAACAGCTGCTGACCAGAGACCACTAGCAGAGGGCTGAGATCCATACATAGAAATAAATAAGCCTCATCTACATACCACATATGAAAACCCGTAGCCAAAACACCTTCAGAGGGAAAGTAAAGTAATCGGTCCCATGTCGATTGGGTATGTAAAAGCTCTCTTGAAGGTATTTTGAAATATCTTCCGGTCAAAATTTGTAGTCTCTTTCTTGCTCGCTCATAGGAATCCAACGCGGAAAAGCAACGGTAAGCTACCCCACTATCAGGACTTATCACAGATGGTGCGGGAAGCAATAACCGGTCAAAGGAATGAGTTCACTCCCAGCTCCGAATAGAGCGGAAGCACACAAAGATCAACCCTCTGGTTGGAGACTTATTATTATTTACATATTCCGTAATCTCCTTATCTTAATAGTCCTTACGTCCATTATGATTATTGTTTACATGCACACACTCTATGTCATTAATCATGTGATATCGGATCACCCAATGTGAAAATAAAATATTGGTCGTATCCAATTCTTAAAAATAGAACAATTTCAGAAACTTCTATAAAAACAAAAAAACATTTAAATAGTGTTGTTTTTTGGTTTAGTATTTTTAGTTAAAATAACGATAACCTAGAATAAAGTTTTCTAGGAATTGCTATTAAAGGTAGATAAATTATAATATGATTAATTTAAAAAATAACGACCATTTAATCTACCAGGTGAGTGAGTACCTAAAGTCCGTTCACCGTAGGAATTGTTTTCTGAAAGGCCTTTTTTACTGCCAGAAATCTATTATATAGTAGGATATTGGTAGGAAAAAAGACCTTTCAGAGAGTAAATCCTACCGTGAATGAAGTATACCTTGATTACTTCATGTGGTTTCACACATCTATATTAATTTATTTATTTACATGTGATTAACTTTCTGTAGTTATCTGTAACAACACTCCTTAATAAGTTTAAGGTTGATCCAAATTAAAAGGACTAAGTACCCCAATATAAGAGAAGTATGTAGATCGGGATTTTTGTGATCTTAACATTCTTATAAGGCGGCCGGGGTTCAATCCTCGGTCCCGGCAAAGATTTATCTTATTATCAAACCCTTCCTTCACCTTTGACAAGACATCTTGTGAATTTGGGGAATGCCAGGCCTCCACCGTGGTTCGGATTCCACGTTAAACTGTAGGTCCTCCATTTCATCTCTCAATCACCCTACCATTACACATTAGCGTAAGTGCGTATAACCCGAACGGGTAGTAAGACGCGGTGCTAATAATAATAATAATTCTTATAAGGTACCTTGTGAGGGCTTCTTGTAGGTACCTTCACCTATGACTCCTTAGACACTTAGCCTTTGTAGAAGGAAGGATATAACTTTATCACAATAATGTGATCAGAGCCCTATCAAATAGTTTTGAAACCCACAAAATCTATGTGTTTATAAGTTGTAACTGACACTCAGCGTACATGGGAGATTAAAGAAAGCAATGGCTAAAGCTGATTTCAACCAGAAAGGAATAATACTGATTAATAAAATGTACCTGAAGATGAAGATAAAATAGGTGAAGTGTTATATATGAAACAATCGCTTTGCTCGTTGGGGCCTCCACCCACAAGACCCTAGTGAGTTTATTTTGCAAGTAGATGTAAACTAATGTAATTCCAGAGCCGTTTTTTGATAGGTCTTACCGTTTAGCCACAAGAGACCTCCAAAGAAAGGTCCACACCGACTTTAAAGTTGATACATCTTTTTTGGGGGGGTGGGGGGTTAATTTTTTTTTAAAACTTTTTGGAATCTTCTCGTCGGTTACAGGCTAGAAGCTTTAAGTTTGCCAAATTTCAAGTTTCTAGCTCATCTGAAATTAGGTAAACATTAATGTCAGTGAGTGAATCAGCCATGTGGCTTTATATTACTAGATTGCTTCCAATGGAGCTTAAACATGTTGGTTGAAGAAAAAGGAGAAGAAATACTTGAAAATTTTAACTTTAATTCCTGGAGGGGAGTATAGAGGATCAAATTGAACAGTTCGGGCGATTAATTAAGAAGTTATACGAAGAGTAAATGAAAAGAGAATAATTATACAGGTGATTTTACGAGAAAATAAAGGCTAATTAGATGGATAATAATATGAGAAGAAATGGTTTAGTGAATGATGTAGAATACAGGGTGGAAAGGAAAAGGAGACCTGGCAGGCCACGAATGCATATACTATGACTATCGCAGTCAATACGAGGGCATATTAATGATGACCTCAAACAAGAGGAGACCATGAATTTTCTGGATATGAAAGGGGTGCTTCTAATAGGACATACTAGAGGATTCGATTTGTGTCGGGCAAAGAACCTGTCGAAAGAACAAAACCTAATAATATAATAGTATTAATACGTTAAGACACGAGTTTCATAATAATGGATTGTTACCTTGGTAAAGAGAGCTTATTAAAACTGTACCTGTGACATGCTCTTCCCCCTTGCATATCACCCATTTGACCAATAATACATACGCTCTAATTGACACGTCTCACATGGAAAAAGTATTTCCATTGATACCCGATTGGTGAAAACAGCTCACAGGTAGAATTTAAATAAGCTCTGCCTATTCTGATGAAAGCCCACGACACGCCGCTGATTATTCCTGATGAATTATTTTAATAGCAGGCTATATAAGATAAGTACAGTCAACTCTGGTTTTAGTGAACTCGGTTGTAGTGAACATTCGGCTTCATTGAACCTATTTCATTGGTCCCAACCCAATGTGTGTTAAAAAAAAATCGTTTAAATGAACCCTCAACTTTGGTTTTAGTGAACAGAAAAATTGAAACATTCAATAAGGAATGTCATTCTAACATCATAATATTTTTAAAACATAACTTTTTGGTTGTTTAACTTGAAGACACGTATTCTCTACCAGAGTTCTTGTTTAGGCTAAGCGACGTACTTCAAGTTGGCCCACTACTTTCTCCAAATAAATTGAAATTCATACAGTCGTTTGTGCTCATATGTGCCTGAAGCTCAGAGTCTGTACTATTAAACTACTCAAATAAAAATAAAAATATATCTTTATTTTTGATTACGCCAGTTATTTGTGCTCTATTTGTGCTAATATATTCCCCAAGTTCATCTTACGTGCTCTTTGGGCATTTAGTAATTGTTTTCACTAATCACTTTCTTCAAAAAGATATATGAAACTCAAAATAATTAGACTTTTCTACTCAGTTTAGTATTTTGAATGCGTGAATAGAGTGGAATCAAGTGTGTAAAAAGCATAGACTATAGAGAAGAATCTGGAAAAAGAAATCTGGATTAAAACAGTATACAATAAACTGCAGAATATAACAGATATTTTTTTAAAGATTAATTAATATATTTCTATAAAGAACGATTTATTTGAACTCCTATTTGGTTTGTCACTAACCCACTACTTTTAGATTTAAAAAAAATCAGTTTCAGTGAACCTCTGACATGTGTAGTAAATATCTGAGTCCATAGAGGTTCATTATAAACAGAATTGACTGTGTATTGGTCACTCTACAGTGTGATTTAACCAATTCAACTGCCAACAGTATTGATGTCCTATTGGCACAGGTAGCACCTCTTCCTGGTACCTTATCCAAATATCTACCTAGATTAGTGGATTTTCACTAAATGAAGTTCTGATTGGCTCATACAGGTTCTATATTGCTACTACTAAGATTATCTTTGGCTTCTCCTTATAGAGGCCCTTACTCAATAAAGGTTGTCAGTTGTTGACCAGATTTTACAATTCAAGACTTCAATACACGCGAACCTGGCAAGAAACATTTGAGACGAGGTACGGTCAAAATTGTATAGGAAGGAACTTTCTTTACAACTATAAAAGTATCTATCTCTTTATTACGAAAGAGTATATTCTTGTCAAATCCAATATTGACCTATTTTATGGATATAAATTGACAAATGAGGACTTTAATGGAAATGTGTTGATTTGAAGATGCTCAACCGACATTACATTATTACAACAATTTTTACCGGAAGTCTAAAAGTTTCTCCGCCCCATAACCCCACCAGATGCATTTCTGAAACCACTGGGCTTATGGAGCCCATCTTCAGGAGGGAGATACACCTTGAAAACTTACCCTAAAAATTTCTCCCAAAACCCTTTTCCTCCCTGGACGCATTTCTGACTTCAATGGTTATATTTTAGCTAAGTGTTGAGAAATTTGTGCATGGGTTTGCTAGTATTATTTAAATTTAAAATGACATCTAAACACGGGATTCGAGCATGGGACCTTCAGCTTAGTACGACATAGTTTGTGATGGACGTGCAGAAATCGTCCGCTACATATGAGTGTTGAATTTAAGATCACGAACTATTTGAAAATGCAGCCATCTTTGACTCAGTAGGGCTTTATGATGCCAGCTATAAACATATGCATATGATGAATTAAATAGACAACCTATTATAGTTATTAATTACGGTTATAGTCACATCTAGACATCTTATTATTTAAATTAAATGCAAACTCTGCCTTGGAATATGAGTTAAGTGTTACCCTGAGCATGGGATGACTTCTAGATAGCTCAGTAATAATAGCATTGGCGTGATAAGCCAAAGGTCAGGGATTCAATTCCAGTGTCCAGGTGTCATTTTTCAATTTATATATTATTATTATTATTATATGTGGATGTATCTGTACTTAACAACTATTATATATAGTCTATTAAATCCAACTCGAAATGTTGCTAAAACATATTTCATATAGCCTATGCTCATCAACATATCATGTGACCTTAAAATGTTCCTTTGTATAGAAAGATTCATAAACTATTCATAAACTATCAATGTTAATCGCAAAAAAAAAGTGGGATTTTTTTCTAAAAATTCCTTTGTACCAAAAATTCTACTATAGCTGAAATGAGTATGATAGAAATCTCGCGCATGCGCAGAGGGACATCCAGTACGTCTTCTCAGTCAACAACCTGGCACAAAACGTCAAAATGTTATTCATCGCTTTCAAAACAGATAACTAAAAACACGTGCACACATAGAAACAATATTTCTGTTTTTCATCTGCTTGCTTCCGAGAATGGGGAGCTATAATTAAAAATAAAAAGTGAGGAGAAAAAAAATAGTTTTGTAAAAAATACATTTCTATCATAGTTGATTTTGGACTAAGTCATAAAAAATAAAGGATTTTTGAAAAAAATCTAATAGATTAAACGTGTATATCCTAGTTACTGCAGGGTTGAGGTTCAAATCTCGGTTGCGTACAATGGACGTAGTTTTTAAGCACAAATTAACACCTAGGTTTTTACCTATTCAAACTAATAAATGTGTCCTTCCATTAATTTAAATTTTATCATTTCTAAGCTATAGATTAATCTATTAATAATACTTGTGTTAAATAACGCTATAACTTAATAATAGTGGTGGATGGTAAGTGTTTAAGACTTTTTGACTATAGTTTACAGCTAACACACGAGAGAAAAAAAGGTTTTCAAAAACAAAGTGTTTAGAGGGATATTTACTTGGAAAAAATGATGAAGATATGGAGGAGAAGACGAGGTTACATATTAATGAATTATATACCCTTTTATCTCAATACATTGTTAGGATAAACAAATCTCGAAGATTAAGTTGGGCAGGACATGTAGCGCAAATGGTGGAATTTAGAACCGTGTTCAGGGTATTTCTGTGGTGGGGGTACGTGGTCCATTCCTTGGTCCTGGCACAGATTTATCTGATTACCAAACCCTTCCTTCACCTCTGACAAGACGTGTATTAATCACAACTTGTGAATGTGTATAATGCCAAGCCACCACCGTGGTTTGGATCCCACGTTAAACTGTAGGTCCTCCATTTCATCTCACAATCACCCTACCATTACACATTAGCGTAAGTGCGTATAAACCGAACGGGTAGTAAAATGTGGTGCTAATAATAATAATAATAATAATAATTCAGGGTATTGACTGGTAAACCCAATGGGAAGAGACCATTGGTAAAACCTAGACGCAGATGAGAAGACAGCCAACAGACGCAGATGAGAAGACAGCCAACGACAGTGAAGATAATTTGAGGTTTTTGTAAGAATCTACAAATTAAACCCCTTGTTTATATATAGGCTTTAATCATGTTTTGATGACAACAGAAACCCTGTCATTGTATGTTCATCACAGTCACCGATTCACTTAAATTTTACCATGCAAATAATTCTTGAAATATTTAAATTTTATATATATATATATATATATATATATCTGTAAGAGTATAACAACTATGTCAGCCTTTTTATAGATTTCTATACACCATGTCTTACTACCCATATGGGATATTCTCATATGTACACTAATGGCATAGGTAGTGGGAAGCTCTAATATAGAAGAAAATTACACGCATTCGCCTTGTAGTGGGAAACATATATTTAACAAAAAAAAATATTATCAGTACAAAATGGTCGGGATCCAAAACGAGACGACCTTGTTACCAGTAAACCAAATTAGTCGAGACTGGCATCACTGTCCACATGCCCACCAATACAGTTAACATCTAGTAACCAGCCTCGGTGGCCTAGTTAGCTAATGAAGCAGTTTCGTGTTGAGCTAGACTGCCGAGGATGGGAGATCAAGGTTTGAATCTCGCTCGTGTGAACTGGGGTGGCTTTTCCTAAATGGTTTTGAACTCTCCATCCACGCAAATGTGGGTTCATTTCCTTTATATTCAACCTTCCCAATTTTTTAACCACTATTGTAATAAATACTTAGGGGGTTACATGAGGAGGGAGTTTTACACGTTTGGAGGTACCGCATTTTTGAAGAAGTGGTTTTATATTTTTTAGTATGGTTTTCACCCAAAGGTAGCCAAAAGCTCTCAACAGGTCCCTATCTAGATATAGTGTTTAGATTTTTAGTTTAAATTTAAAATATCAACTATGCTTACGCCAATATTAGTACTTCTGAGATTAAAATAAAACGATAGAGACCTAGAGCTAGCCTTCCTCTATCAAATAAAGCCACATTTTGATAAAGTCACAACAGAACAATTTGAAGCAAATAAGGGATTGTTTTTTAAGGTTTTATATAACCTAAAAGATTTTTTTATTATACTTTAAACTTAAAGTTTTAACTATTTAACTGGTCAAAACTTACGCCTAAAATTTGTTGAAATCCAATTTAAGAAATATCAAACTACTTCGTAAATAATCACGAATTTCTAAACAGCTGCAATGCTTTCAGTGCTCCCCATGTAACACCCTTAAGAGTATAGCCCGAACGGGTAGTAAGACGCGGTGCTAAGTACTAACATCTAATAGTCTATAAATGTATACAATTAATAGGATTAAATATTGTATTTATAATTTACTAAATTTAATTTTCTCATTACTGTAATTGAAAAGGGTTGTTGAGTTTTATATTATTTTGAAATTTTGAAATAAACCTATGAGCATTGTTAATTTATGGGGATATAATTGTTACATTTATAATTTGATATGGTCGCTTTATCACTAATACTTTGTATTGTAATATCTTATTTTGGTATTAGCTAGTCTTATTGGCAAACTACAAATAGATATAATTTTCTCTAATTCACAATAAAATTAGCTATTGTATTGTATTTTATTTACGTGACTATAATCAAAACAGATTGTTAAAATCATTCGTTTTCATATGACCAGTTTTAAGTTTCAGATTACAATCAAACAAGGTCCGTTGGCCCATATCCTTTTAGTGCACTTTGAAGGATCTAATTTAATATAATACTATTAATAATACTTATTCTCTATACAAAATTTCCTTTGAAATAAACATTTTGACTTATAACTGAAAAAATAAAATCATTGTCTGAGAAATTAGTTGTATAGTTCACCCCTAGTTTTCATCGAAGAGGCAGGAATTAATTTCCGGCACACTATCTTGCAATTAGGCCTACGGAAGATTTTACTTTAAATTATTACGTATTTGGGATTAGTGTGTCATTAGGTGAACTTTACCTTCTATTTAATTAAATTATACATTTAGTATATGAAGTTTAGCTGCTGTGCTTATCCTGAAATTAGGAAACAATCAATGGTGAATAGCCGTTTCATGGATTAAATTCGGAAATAAAACTTAAACTTTAAGCCTATCCACACTAAATTAATTTTCACCATAAACAGAGGTTATTTACGATTTTATTCAAAGTGCATACTAAGTAAAAAATCACCCACAGTGATTATCACAAATTAAAATTTATTATTATTATTATTAATATTATTAGCACCGGGTCTTACTACCCGTTCGGGTTATGCACACTTACGCTAATGTGTAATGGTAGGGTGATTGTGAGATGAAATGGAGGACCTACAGTTTAACGTGGAATCCGAACCACGGTGGAGGCCTGGCATTCCCCACATTCACAAGATGTCTTGTCAGAGGTGAAGGAAGGNCCCCAAAAAAACAACCAGTCTTATTGTATTACGAACAACCTAAATGTGTTGTCCCTTTGAACATTTATATTCAATTGATCTAAATAACTTGACAAAGAGCTAAAGTAAAGTCGATACGATAAAATAATTTGCTCTTTCCAGTAACATTGGAATGGAGAACGAGTGGGTGCACTCAAATTGCAGAATAAATAATACCTGTCAGCCGGTGCACATGAATTTCGGAACAACCTGTAATATCATTCAACTCCTAGGCCCTAAACTAACCTAACCAAACCTTCATTTTCCATTTTGAACAAAGTTATTATATGTTTTAAATAATTTCTATTCCTCTGTTCGTGTAAGGGTATTATCCACCTCGGATGAGTTCCGAAATTAGTGTGCACCCGTATTAGTTGTTCTACAGTTCATGTGCACTCGTATTAGCTGTTTTGCAGTCCATGTGCAACCGTATTAGTTGTTTTGCAGTCCATGTGCAACCGTATTAGTTGTTTTGTAGTCCATGTGCAACCGTATTAGTTGTTCTGCAGTTAATGTGCATCCTTATTAATTTTTTCCCCAATTAATGTGCACAGAAGCGAGCTAGCTTATAGTCCATATTTTTTATAGTGTTTATAATATAAATCTTTGAGTAAAAAATTAATAAGATATTGATTCAGTAGACAAGTTTAGTTTAATTCTCCACACATATTAACCTCAACAGTTCTTTGAATATTTTCCATAGGCATCATGGAGTTTGAACATAATTTTTTTTAAATAAATAAGTTAATACTGATCACATTACTTTTTAATCATGACAAATATTTAAGAAGTATTGAGATTACCATGTTTAAAAAATAAACTAAGCTTAGACTTGTATACTGCGTTTATATTTGATCTATTTTGGCCAATAAATGTGTTTCATATTAGAAACTTTTTAAAATATATACCTGAACTCCTACTCGATTTAACCCAACTTTAAGGTGGGAGTGTAAAGAAGCAAGTAAAGGACAGTATTTCTGCAGTTTTTGAATCAACACTTTTTTTTTTTGACAAGAGGAATAAAATTATTTTCCGGTAGAAACATAAGAGTTTAATTTTCTTCACATGGTGATATCAACAGTTCTTGAAAATGTTATTGCCACTATGGTCATGCCAGATATTCAACGATACTGTTGATATCACCATGTGAAGAAAATTAAAATATATTTCTACTAAAGAAATATTTGATTTACTTTGTCTAAAAATGGGTTGCTATAAAAACTGCAAAAAACCCTTTAAGTCGTGTTTCCTAGACGATTATCTTCAATGTCTGAGACAGCCTAAGCTACAATAAACCAAATTTCACCGTGGTAAAGTCATAAGTAATTGTTTTGGTCAGACTGTACCAAGAGTATTTTTCCTGCTCTAGAGACATGACGTGCGCTTATACTACGCGATGTTTTAGACACCCTAAGGGGGTTGTTGTGCTACCTGTCTGGGCTCTAGCGAAGAGGCCTCTTTCAGGGGGGGGCGGGAAGACTGTAAAGATGACAGGGGAAGAGTGAGGTTTTTGGGTGGTTGAGGAGGGGGAAGTGGGGGTGGGGGGCACAACCTTGGTGACACAAGGTCAAAGTCAAAAGTGACGGAAGATCAGTCATCAGGTTGGCAGGGGAGGGCAATAAATCCCTGTCAGATCGCTTCGTCTCTGTTTCTAGCCCGATTCTAGCGGCTACTTCGGGTTAAGTGTCGTACTTCTGAGACAATAGTAAGTAGATTATTCGACATCTCAATACACTCCTCTCCCCCCTTTTTTTTAGTACAGAGATACAGAGATGAGTGAAGTGTATTAATTTAATGGAATGCCTGTTGTTACGCACATTCTTTTAAAATCGTTATTAATAATTTAAAAAAAACTAAGGACCAACTTTTGGAATTAAACACCTGTTTTTATTCACACAATTTATTACTATTTTTAAATCCATACTATTAATGATACTCCTATAAACACTATTTAGTCAAAATGTCAACAGTAAAAACATAAGAGCCATCATAATTACAAGACTTTACTCAAAGATTGATACGATTAGAGAATAATAACATTTCCATTTATTAAATGACAAATATAAATTATAATTTAAGGCTTAACTTTTGTTCTTTCTACTTTTAGATGCCTTAACATTTGTACATCTTTTTCAAAAATATAATCTTACTTCATTAAAATATGCAAATATATTTTAAATTATTTTTATAAATAAAATATAAATATTTAGTTGTACATATGTGGTAAAGTATTTTTGAATGTAGAAATATTTTTTAGTCAAATCACACTTAACAATTTGAAACAAAATATAATTTGAATTATTATTAATATAAATGATGAGATTAAAATATTATGACATAAACGATAAAGTTTTTTTTTTAAAAAAAGGGCAGTGGATTATTACATTCTAAACAGCAGAGTAATTAATTAACCAATATAAACACTAAAACTGTCTAAGTTTGTACTGCTGATCAGTATTAAAATTTATGTTTTTCGTGATCAAAGTGTAAATATTTTGCTATGGAGAGGAAGGGAGACACGAATTAAGTCAGTGTTTTTTTTCATTTATTATAAGCAATTACCGACCAAAATAAATAAAAATTAGCCACATTTAGTTTATTTGGATACACATTTTCATATCAACCATTTTTTAACATATGTCATGAGAGGAGCCCAGTTTTTGATAACATGCTATCTTTTTTACTTTCTAGCTATCTTACAAGTAGAGAAAGTATGATTCTAGGACTTTCATGACCCCCCGAATCTGAAAATTGGTTTTTGAATTTCCGTCTGTCTGTACATACAACTAGAGCCTATACTGTTTAACCAATCAGGCAAAAAATTGGTATCTAGGGTTTCCATAGGGTTGCTCTGAGGGCTTTTTGGAATTGGATATCAAACCATAAAATTAAGGATAGTTTACTGAAGGGCAAAAAGAGAAAAAGTCAATTTTCTCAAAAATTGGCTCTAAATATTTTGATTAAATTTCATTCATAAAAATTTATAAATATTCCAAACAAAATTGCTATTTTCAATATTTCGGCAAAATGACTTTAAGGGTTCCGGTCTGAAGCATATTTTTTTAAAATCATATCTAAGAAACTATTTGAGATAAGAAATTACTTATCATTAAAAATATGTAACTCTATTTCTAATACAAATATTTTATCACAAGCATAGTTTTATAAACCTAATAAATTTCAAGCTATACGCAAATATTTATATTTTTTAACTTTTCGAACGCAAAAGGTAAAGTATTGCGACCTTTAAAAAATCTAATCTGAAATGTTGATGGATATCAACGTCTCATGAACCCCCGAACCCTAAAAAGTGGTCTTTGCAATGACGTCTGTCTGTGTGTCTTTTTAACTTAAACTTAAAAGTAGTTTAATAAAGGGCGAAAAGAGAGAAAATCGATTTTCTCAAAATTGGTTCCTACTATTTTGATTAAAATTTGTATCTAGGCGTTGATTAATATTATAAATAAACTGGCTACTATCAATTTCCCATGAAAATGAATTTTAGGGTACTTTACAAAAGCTGAAATTTCCGTATCTTCGCAACTATTAGATATACTAAATAACTCATCATTGCAAAATTGTAGTATTATTAAAATTTAAAAAAAACTTTTATTTGATATATATTTTTATAAAACCAATGGGTTCTAAGATATTAACAAATGTATTAATACAATTTTGTGAGCTTTAATTGTAAATAGATACTACTTCAATTTTAACGCAATAATTCTCCAATGCCATAGACTAATTAAATATAAGTAAGTCTCTCAAAAGGTTTATGTTGTTTTTCCTTATACCTCCTAGGAGAAATGTTTCAATGACAAAGATCTTTCTTCATTTTGGACTCAATAGACAACATTTACATCTTTATTGGTCAAAGTTTATAAATGAGGGGTTTAATAGCAGTGCGATGACATGAAGATGTGCAACACCTAATAAATGTCAAAAATGTTAATCGGAAGTAGAAATTTTAATACGAAGTGCTAACCTTTGTGCACCCAATATTGATATTTTTTTTATCGGTCCAAACATAAAAATGGGGGTATTAGCTCTTTAAAAATAAAATTATAAAATTTAAAAATGGAACGCAAAAAATGTTTGACATAGGTAAAGTGCTATATATGCTTGGGTTTGCCAGCGTATATTATTTAGTTTAACTTATATTACGATTTTTGAGTAAATATCTCTATTTCTAAATGATAGAGCGAGAAAGTCCGTGCGAAGTTCCGTACAACCTATTTAGTATAGTACAGAAACTGCTCATGGGTACATTAAATCCTGTTCGTGGTATCCCTGTTGTAGAAAACGTTCTTTATAGATAATTTATTGGTCATTTTGGATTTTTACGTAATATTTTCTTGGTTTGTATTCTTTTAAACGAGTCATTTTTAGAGCTTTTTGAATACATTTTAGACATTATTTTATGTTGAGTAAGTATAATTCTATTTACAATTGATATTTTATAAATGCAATCATACTAAACATATTTTTTTTAATCACGTGGTTTCTGGTGTGAAACGATAAATAGGCATTGAACTTCGTATTATCTTTTCTTGTCTGGTTGTAAAACACACATTCCTGTTGAGACACTACAACTAAGCTGGAGAGTGTTGAGTTAGGAGGGAATAGCTTTTCTTATAAAGCACATATTTGTAAATAGATATTAAATTTAAAAGAATGCAAGAGTTTATTTGTCACAGGCATTTTTTTGTATGAATTTTAATTTTCTTTCCTTTTGAAAGTGCGTGTTTGTTTTAATCTCATGCATTCATTACGAGTTTTTGTTTTAATTATTAGGTCGTTT
Organism: Timema poppense; assembly: GCA_902141375.1. Classification (NCBI taxonomy): domain Eukaryota; kingdom Metazoa; phylum Arthropoda; class Insecta; order Phasmatodea; family Timematidae; genus Timema; species Timema poppense. The sequence goes on from CABFOV010005268.1 coordinate 24,717, forward strand.
CTTGTAAATTCGAAGAATTTTTTTTTAGAATTTTTAGGTCATTTAACAGTTCATGTTTTGATCATTTCATGATCATCAAAGTCCTAACCCTAGTCATGAGCATAGTAGTATTTGGTGAGAAACCATTTAAAGAAAAAGTTTCGTAAAATGTCAAGAGAAATAGTCAAGAACCGCTGAAACTACCGTGAGCAAAAAGTACAATACGTATATAGATAACCAATTTTGCCATTCCCTTACGTTGTAGGCAAGAAACTGTGCCTATACCTAAAAAAAAACCACTCTATACTTAATCCAACCTCACTATCTGCACACTTACTTCGATTCAACAGCATCAATACACCGAGTAATACAAGCTATTTTATTCTTAAAACTAATAATGTTTTATCTTTTTCCCACATTCATTTACAATATCTAGCCACGTCTTACATGGCCTACCCCTTCCTTTTGATCCACACACTTTACCTTCATATATTGGATTCATCACTCGACCCACACTCATCCTCTTAGAAATGAATGTGGGGAATGCCAGGCCTCCCCCGTGGTTCGGATTCCACGTTAATATGTAGGTCCTCCATTTCATCTCACAATCACCCTACCATTACACATTAGCGTAAGTGCAGTATAACCCGAACGGGTAGTAAGACGCGGTGCTAATAATAATAATAATAATCTTAGAAATGCCCCAACGAACGTAAGACGCTTCTTTCATATTGACCAATTGAATTCAATTTTAAACAGCACTCCTTAAGCACCCATTCATTACTGACCATATTGTTCATTCTGACTGTCCATACGAGTTTCCCCACATATATTTCTTAGATATATCATTTCAACTGCATTCACTTTGATCTTACGTTTCTCCTGACAAACCCATGCTTTGCACCTATGAAACAATGTTGGCATGAACAGAATTGTATATGCTGTATAAGGTAGAAAATTAAACTAAATATATATTCTGGAGCAATATTTTGTTTACTTTTGCCAAAAAGTTGTTTGGCGTGAAAATTATAAAAAAGTAGTAACTTTGACTAACTTTCCATAACATCCCACCTCAAGGTACTGGTATATTTATATTCCACATTTGTATGTAATAAATAAAAATCAAACAAAACTGTAGCAAAATTGTTTTATGTAAATAAAACCTTTTTAATATAAATTTAGAGACAGTTTTAGCTTTTTTGATTGTTTTTCGTTTATCTTAGAAACATATTATTGAAGTAAGACTGTAGGGGATGCAAGAAAATGTCATTGGCTTTATTATTTTTACAACAAAATTTTTTTTGTTAAAAATAAATAAAATATTCCTCCATCAGAAACATAAGAGATAAGCTTTCTTCACGTGGTGATATTAACAATTATGGAATATCTGTCACTCATGAGCATAAAGGCATTCGATGATAAACGTTAGATAAATAGAAAAAGTTATAATTAAATTACATGACACCTCTAACAGATATTCCAGAAATGTTGATATCACAGAGTGAAGAAAATAAAAACCCTACATTTTTACTGGAGAAATTTTGATTTATTTTGACCCAAAAAAGCTTTGATATAAAAACTGCAACTATACTGCCTAAAAACTATGTTTCCTACACTCTTAACTATTTTAAATTTAATGAAGATATTTATGATGAGAAGTGTTGCCTGGAGGAAATACAACCGCACTACACTGGATAGATGAGGATGACAACAATTTAAATTCATGATATGTGAAAAATAGTATACTAGTAACTTTTTAAACTTACAAATAGAATCTTTACAATATTTATTGACTTCATTGTACAATTTATAACGTGGCAAAAACAATTATTCCAGTGACTTTTGTGATGGCTGCTTCATTTGGTAGACAAGTTCCTCGAGTTTGAATATTATGTCGATGGGTATATTACAACATAAATTATTTTGAAGATTAAAGAGATACTTTGCCTTAGTATTTTTCACAGAGGTCAGAAGAGGGAAAGAGACTTTTCAACTTCCCGAGTCAGAATGGGATTGCCCTTGAGATGGGTCCAAAATTCCGACTATATCAGTGTTTCAAAACTCTGTTTTAACACTGTTGCTACTGTCGGTATTGCAGTAATGGCTCATAATTCTCGAATTTGATTGAAGTGCTTGTGAATGTAATATTTCGTAATATTTGACTATTTTACAGAACTGCCCACGACCCTCAGAAACATATTTGTGACCCTCGTTTGGATCATGACCCTGGATTTCTGAATTACTGGGCCAACAGATGGAAGCTCTCAAATTACTAGAGTTAAAATAGGACTTACCCCTTTTCCCTTGTACTCTTCAAATATTCTTGAAACCAGATCGAGATTCAAATTGTTAATTCTTTGTTAGTGGTTTTATGTTTAAAAAAAATATTGTGGTTATTTAACCCCAAAATTCAGGGGAGAGGCAAAAAGAGAAAAATTTATTTTTCTCATAATCCGCTCCGAAGATTTTGATTAAATTTAGTATCTAAGACTTTTTAACATAACCAACAAAATAGAAATTTTCATTTTTCCATAAAATTTCCAATTTTGATCATATTTGAGATATGAAATAATCTTACGTTTTAAATATCTTGTAGTATTAAATATAAACTCTTTTGTTTGAAATGTATCTTTATAAAATCAATAGTTTATGTGTTATAAGTCAACATATATCTTTTATTCAAGTCTGCCAATTAAATTTATTGTTATGCTCTTTGGTGGACTGGTGGACACATATGTTCCTCTTTTCTTAATGGTTTTGTAATAGTGTATATACTATTTGATTTATGCCCTTTGGTAAAATGTGAAGTTTATTTTACTTAGTTATGACCCCTAGGAAAGAGAAATATTGTGATCGTAAAAAAAAATCTAACTCGAGAATTGGTTAATGTCCACGTTTCCTAGCCCCCTGACCCCCGAAAAGTGTTTTTCTCGATGCATCAGTTCGTCTATTGGCCTGTATATAGCTCTGAGTAGAGCCGAAACCAATTTTACCATTGAGGTTAAAACTTTATAGCTATAGTTTTAATAAGATTTTCCTGGTGAGTTTTTAGCATTTATATATATAAAATTAATGGTAGTTTACTTAAAGGCAAAAAGAGATCAAATCTTTTTTCTCAAAATCCACTATAGTGATTTCGATTAAATTTTGTATCTAGGCATTGTTTAACATTACAAACTAATTTTCAATTCTTGTTTTATCATTAAAATTACTATAAGGGCACTTAGAATAAGCAGAAATTTCCAATTTAGATCATATATCCACAACAATTTTAGATATGAAATAGCTTTATAATTTAAACTTGTATTACTTTTTTAACTAAAAATATTCTAATCTGTAATATATTTTTACAAAACCAATAGTTTCTGGCAAATATATATATATCTTTTTTTTTATGAAGTACTTAGTCATATGAAATTGATTAGTATGATCTTTGGTGGACAGAGATGATCCTCTTTTCATTTTCCCTGGATATCTTCTTCTCTTAGTGGTCAACATTCCTGTATACTTATCTGTAGGTTGTAGATTTGATTGCCTGTGGTACCGTAAGATATTTTTCTCGAAGGGGAATTGTTCATTTGATTGCCATAGTCTGTTTAATTAGCCTTAAGCTAGGGACAATACGTCTACTGGCACCATCTAATTATAATTATTATAAAACATCATCTCATCTAGACAAAGTAACCGAACCTATATGATTCCTCAGCCTTTAGAGGACGGTTACACATTCGTCACGACCAGTAGAAGTCCAGGAATGTCTAGTCAACAAACCCTGGTCGTATATGATTAAAACAAAGTTTTGTTTTATTTTATTAAGGAGACACAAGAAAAGGCCGGTGTGTTTGTATTTTGATGACTTTTTTTTGCTAAAATAAATAATAAAATACTCTAGTACAAAGATAGAGTTTAAATTTCTTTATCATAAATTGTGAATGTGGGGAATATCAGGCCTCCACCGTGGTTTGGATTACACTTTAAACTGTAGTTCCTCCATTTCATATCAAAATCACCCTACCATTAAACATTGGCGTAAGTGCGTATTACCCAAACGGGTAGTAAGACGTGGTGCTAATATTGATGGTAAAAATAATTTTCTTTACATGTTGATTTCAACAGTTCCTAAATATCTATCATGAGCAAAGTGGCATTAGATGAAAAAATTTTCAAACTAAAGAAAAAGTAATTAAATTCCAGGACACCATTAACAGATATTCAGGAAATTTTGAGGTCACCGTGTGAATAAAAGTAAATTTTATATTTGTACTGGAGCAATAATTTATTTATTTTGGCAAAAAAAAAAAAATGTTTTGCCATAAAAACTGCAAAAAAAAACAACACTAGCTTTTTCTAGCATATCTTTCCATCCCACCTGGAATAGACCAAACACCCTTGAAAGATTTCCGTTTATAAACACGAATTTGTTATCAATTATTATTAAAGTGCGTTCAACACAAAACTTAAACGTCTAACTATCACACTTTTGCAGAAAAAAAAAATATTCAAATTTCCAAGAAAAAATAAAAAGCTATTTCTCAAAATTCATTTAATTTGAAGTTTATTTTTGTAGCCATAGAGATTGGATTTTTTTTCATTTTTTTTATCACCACCTTTTATTACCTGTGCATGCCAACTGCATATATAATGAAACATACTTAAATAGGGAAGGGGGGAAGAAGGAAGTAACTTAGAAGTGATTTACCCACATATGAGTGGAAGGAGAGTGAGAGATTATCTAGGTAAAATCACCCTCAGTTAGACCGAAAAGGGGTTTTAATCCCGATATCCCTGTAATCTAACAGGCAGTCGAAAATGAGAATGACGCCCTAGACAATCCGGTCACTGGAGTGGGCTTAAAAGTTATTACTTTTTACTTAAAGATGAAGACAGCATTTCATTTTATTCCTCTGTGTTTTTGGTTTTTCATTGTGGCCCTTATGATCAAACGAGTTTCACACGACTTTTTTTTTGCACCACGTCCTTGCTACCCGTTCAGTTTATATACTTACGTATTAATGATGATAGTGATTTTAGCGATTAGGAAGGTTATATTTAGAGGAAGTGTACCCACATTTGTGTGGAGGAAAAGTTGAAAACTACTCTGTAAAAACCACCCTGAACACGCCTGACCAAGATTCGAATCTCTATCTCTCTATCATCGGCAGTCTAGTCTAGTCTAGTCTAGTCTAGTACTAGAATAACGCGTTACGGTTACCTGGTAGTTTATGGGTAAGGTGTCAGACTTCTGTGCTGGCGGCCGGGGTTCAATCCTCGGTCCCGGCACAGATTTATCTGATTACCAAACCCTTCCTTCACCTCTGACAAGACATCTTGTGAATGGGAGGAATGCCAGGGCTCCAACGTGGTTCGGATTCCACGTTAAACTGTAGGTCCTCCATTTCGTCTCACAATCAGTCTACCATTACACATTAGCGTAAGTGCGTATAAACCGAACGGGTAGTAAGACGCGGTGCTAATAATAATAATAATAATAATAACGCGTTAGAACAAGTGTCCACCAAAGTGGGTGACACGACTGATCTAGAACAACAAAGCACACTTCTCTCTGACGATAATAGTTGCCCTCTATTGTTTCAGGTTTCATCTGTGACGGAACCAGAGTCTTTTCGCTTCAATTTCCTGTGAGCCAAGGTAGACTACTTGCAATGCTGCTAAGCTGATTATCATATTAGTTTAGCTATGTGGTGTTTATCACTTATGAAGAAAAGAGGGAAGGTAAAGGGGAAGATATAGTCTTAAAAGCCCGTATCACACAACCCTAGCTCGTGCTTGAAATCCAGTGTGCTAGCTAACACTAGCTAGCCCGTCATCATCTAGCGTCGTGTGAATCAGGAAAAGTATACTGGTTCTGCCACTTGGTACTGGCTACCATACTAGTTGTGAGGATAGAACACGCGCTATTTTCGTACTAGTTTCGACACTAGTCTGTGTAATTCAACCAATCAATGCGCTATGCGACTCTTGTGAAGAGAAATGGTATAAATGACGCCAATATGGTCATCGGATGTGATTTTGTTGTTGGCAGAAAATTATTCTAAATATCCTTGTTCATATAATACCAAACTGCCACAAAATGACAATATATTTAATATATATAAATTTAATTTAAAACATGTCATCCAAAAACGACAAACTGTGTTCCAGACCCCCCTTCAATCTAAATAAGCTTGACAGCATGCCAACCTTGAGTGGGTTTTTTTTTCAAAATATAAAGTGTGCGTGGGCCTAAAAAAAGAACATTTGTGTATCAATGATACCGTACTTGGACACCCATGGGCTTAGGGGACTCTGACCAAATTGTAAATAAACGAATACAAATTTAAGGAGATACTAAACGATTGTGTCACCCCGAATGTATCCTACCTAACCTCCGAATGTATCATATTTAGCATCCTACGACCATTATTTTGTCTTTCCCAACCAGTCCCGTGTCCATATTCTTTTTCTTACGCTCCCTCTAATAATTTTCAATATCTTTATTAGTAATTAATGCAGCTGCTGCACCCAAAATTAATCTCTGACGTTCGATAAATATTTGAACTAGAACCTAGTACCAAACTAGCAGCGTGTGAATACTCTAGTTCCGTTTCCATTGTACTAGCTAGTATACAGATATCTAGGGGCTAGCTAACACACTTGATTTCTAGTACAAGCAAGTGTCGTGTGATAGCTTAACCCATGGAAGTTCTACACTGCCTAGCCCTCAATACATTCTACCTGACAAGTGGGGGTGTGAAATTAATAATGATCCAAATATTTTCTGGTTAATTTTGGACGTGAAGTCCGAACTAGGAATCTTGAACGTGTACTGTATACCTTGAACTTAGGTCAAGGACTCCGGAACTGGGAAGGTGGGGTGGGGGGAGAAGGCTTGATCTGTTATTGTTTTCTAGGGGAAAGGGAGGGGCTGGGACTATCTTAAGCCCCATTTCCTTCTCATCCCAATATATGTATGTTTAAAACAGAGGGTGAAATCTACGAAGATGTACACAATCTATTTTAGCACCATGTCGTACTACCCATTCGGGCTATATGCTTAAGAAGTCTACTAATTGCGTTAGTCTCTTAGAGATGTGGAAGGTTGAATTTAGAGAAGGTATACCAGCATTTGCATATACGAGCAAGTGGAAAACCATTTTGGGAAAACCACACTAAGTACACCCGACTGGGGGGATTCAATAACAAATATCTTAGTCATCGCTACTCAAGTCTATTGCGATAGTAATGCATTGAACCATGTGGCCATCGATGCAGGTAGTTCTGTTATACTAATTCTTTTTTGCCAAAAAATTATTTTTTATATTTAACTCGTGTTTCCTTCTATCCCACTTAAAAGGCCACTTATAGAAAACTCTTTGTGCTCTCTGCCACCGCGGGTCTAAGTAATTATTATTATTATTATTATTATCATTATCATTAGCACCGCGTCTTACTACCTGTTCGGTTTGTACGCACTTACGCTAATGTGTAATGGTAGGGTGATTGTGAGACGAAGTGGAGGACCTACAGCTTAACGTGGAATCCGAACCAGGAGCGGAGGCCTGTCATTCCACACATTCACAAGTTGTGAATAATACACTTATTGTCAGAGGTGAAGGAAGGGTTTGGTAATCAGATAAATCTGTACCGGGACCGAGGATTGAGCCCCGGACCTCCAGAACAGAAGTCTGACATCTTACTCCTAGACCACCAATGAATGTAGATACTTTAGATAGGATTCAGCAATGTCTAAGATTAAGGTGGGGATGAGAGGAACGTGAATAAAAGCACAAGTGTTATTTTCTTCAGTTTTTATAGCAAAACTCTTTTTTTAGTCAAAATTAATCAAATCTTGCTCCAACTCAAACATAGAGCTTAATAATATCTTCATATGGTCATAATAACAGTTATTGAATATCTGTTATGAGCATAGTGGTATTAGATGATAATAAATATTTTGAATAAAGACGAAAAGTTGTCATTAATTTCCAAGACACTCTCGAAAAATATTCAAGAACTGTTGAGTTCACCACGAGGAGAAAATTAAACTCTATGTTTGTATCGAAGCAATATTTGATTTATTTTGACAAAAAATAAATAAAAAAATATTAAAACTGAAAAATATTGACCTTTTCCTTGCGTTCCCTACATGCCCACCTAAAGCGTTTTACCTGACTATAATATTTTTAAATGTAGGATAAGATTGAACAAAGCTACACAATCACTAAAGTTCTAGAGTGAAATGTAGGAAATGGCTCCAAAACATCTAGAGGTGAGGAATATTTATGATTATTTTGGTATATTTTTAATTTACTGATTGTAACTATGGCAAAAGCTTTAAATAATTTAAACGCATGTATTTTTGTTTAAAACAAATCATAGCAATTATATTTATTAATAATATACAAACACCTGCACAAGTAGGCACGCAATTTAAAGACAAGTTCATATTTTAATCTTGTTTTCCTGTGATGGGGAGGTCGGGGCTCGTTTTCCGGGTGGATATAGTAGATAGTTTTTTTCCCATAAATGGTTTCCCATTCTATTCCCAAGCAAATGCTGGTATATTTCCTCTAAATTCTATTTTCTTCCTTCTTACCTCCCCATCGGTGATCGCATGCTCTAAGGCGCTAATGGTCAAATGTACTGAGGGTTGTTTTCTATTCTCCCTCAATGGCAATGCTGATACACTTCCTCTAAATTTAACCTTCTCAATACCTAACACATTGTTGTAATTATTACCTAGGTGTATAACCTAAACGGTTAGTAAAACACGATGCTAATAATATTAAAGCAACGTGATTAATAAAAGATAAATACAAGGATATTTTTTCAATGCTAGTTACTTCGTATTGATTATATTCTCCCTATAAAGATGGTTTTGCTATGAAGCTATTACTTTATATCTCCACTACATACGTGTGGATGACCATGTCTTCAGTGTATTGACTACTTTTCTTAGCTTCAGGGTATTCAAATCCCCTCTCAAACCAATGCTCTACCCCCACCCCAAGGACCTCCCCCGATGTCCTTGAACTCCACAGCAAGACTTGTGTACTTACTGTTATCTCTTGCCAGGTATCTTTCGCTGAAAGGGGTGAAAAGACCTCGCGAGCCAGCCCAACGAAATAATACTCTCCCATTGGTTGACGAGGGGATGTCCGTCACAGAAGGTGTCGTCACAGGGGTGATGGTGGAGGCATTAGTTGACAGTCAGTCCGGTTCTTGCAAGGAGGTACTACGACAACAAGGTCTTCTGACAGATAAGACGACAGCTTTTGACCCCCAGGAGGAGGACGAAGTGGAAGGCGATAACATGACCCTGAAGAGTTACCAGCAGTTATTACATGGAGGCGGTGGACAAAACTTTCAGGTGGTCTTCAGTCAAGAGGCAGCTTATGGGAGCAGTTATCTGGAGTGCAGGTATATCGTAAATACTTTTGATATTAATAAACATGTGCGCCAAACAAATGTTATGACTGGACCGTTCACAGAAACCATGTAGTTTAAGTCAATTTGTATTACAATAGTATTTCAATTTGCTTACCATAAATATTTTAGTGGCCAAAATATTTAAGTCAATAATAATAAAATGATAATATATATATGTTTATTATAGTCCATTCGCAAAAGGATTTGTGGTAATTGGAAGCTATCAAAAGATATAAAGACTGTTTAAAGATAAACACAATTAGATGTAAATTGTTTATTGATCAAAATTTAACTACCAAATGTGACCAAAAATAATATTGCAGATCACATGGTTTGGTGAATGTAAAGTTCGTTCACGGTAGGAGTTTACCTCTGAAAGGCCTTTTTCCCTACCATAAATATATTATATAGTAGGATATTGGTAGGAAAAAAGACCTTTCAGAGGTACACTCCTACCGTGAATGAAGTATATACATGAGAGTAGATATGGTAGATTTTATTAGATGTCAGTTACCACGACTCTCATAGCTAATGGTCAATAGATGGCAGTTTCATAGAATTAAATAAACTTGTAAACTAATACATATTTTTTTAAATTATTCCATCTCCAATAACACAAACTCAATGTAAAATTAATATTTACGGACTTTCACTACTTGTCTTCTCAAAGGACTAATTATTTATTAGTCAGTATTTCTTAGACCACATCGATGGTTGTAAGGTGTAACGCGTCATACTCGTTTAGATTTTGCTTTCTGAGGCCAATATCAGAACTTGGGTTGGAAATTGAGGTTAGTTTTTATCTAAATAGTTGACCACACTACCTACATGCAAAAGTCGGTACATTTACTCTTTAATTATACCTTACTAGTACCTATTATAGTGGCATAATGAATGCGTATAGCCAGGAAGAGTGAAAAAAATAGCATTTCTATACCAACCTTGCGGGGGAAAAAAAATCATAAGCTTTGTTAACCTAAAGAACTGTTTATATATAGGATATTTTAGTTAATAAGATCTGGTGTACTGAGGATAGTTTTTCTTAACTTCTTTCCCCACTCTCTCCACGAAAATGCGCATACACTTAATCTATATTCAAACCTCCTTATATCTAACTCTGTAGTGAAATTAGAACGTAAGATTATAATCCGCATGAGTCGTTAGACGTGGTGCTAATAATTAAAAAAATAATAAGAATAGTACAGAATATTTTTTGTGACTAATGCAATGTACTTACGCTATTTTGAAACTTCAAAAATTGTAATATCAATACTGGTTGGAAATAATTAAAAGCTTAGTTTCTTAGCTTACAAAAACATACTCATGTTAATATTATAGAAAAAAAGTGTATAGTGTTGGTTTAAAAGAGAGGTTATATTGCTTTATTTTTAACCACATATTATTTATTACCTGTCCGTTTTGTACGCATTCCATGAGTAGAAATTATAAAAAAATAGGTTAAAGGTAATGTACATACATTTGCGGAGAGAGGGAGAAAGAGAGAGTGGAAAATCGTTTTAAGAACAAAATACCATTAGTAGACAAATCCAGGATTCAAACCCAGACCTCTTAACCAGGAAACCAGACTTTATGACAGTGATGTTTTGTCCTAGTATTCAACGATGCGGGTAACTCATAAGTGAATACATATGTAAGATAATTTATATTATTGACCAAACCTATCAAAATGTATAATAAATGGTTGCTTTCTGCCATTGATAAATGGACTAAAAGCGTGCTACGTTTATTTATGAAAATGTTATTGATCTCTTAAAATATATTAGGGTAAATGTATCAAATTATGAAAATATATATATTTTTTTTAAAAACGTTGAAAACAACAGTTTATATACATATTCAAAGATTTATTGGAAAGTTGGGCTCGTGGGTTAAAATGAATTTGGGGGAGATGGAGATAAAATTTGAATCATGATTGAGCAGGGAAGTCATGATAATGTAGCACTCTAATCAACTAAGAGGTCACCCTTAAAGTACGTAAGGATTTTGGGGGGAGGGAAGGATACAATATTTCTTACGATGTGTGGAAAGGGGTGGCGGTGGGGGAGAATCCATCTTACCTGAGGTTTTTCATCAATGTTAATGGTAAGATAAAATCGATTAAAAAATGACAAAAAAAATCCTGGAATGTTTCATTTGCATTATATGACTAACTTTACTTTAGTAATTTTAAAACATAGCTCGTATCTAGACGTAATGTAAAGAGAAAGTTTTGTGCGATTTGCGTGAAGAGAATATAGGATGTAAGGCAGGATAATTTGCACAGAGTGGATATTCAAAAGCAAAGACATAAGCAATTTTATTTTATTTTAATTCACAAGTTGTGATTAATACACGTCTTGTCAGAGGTGAAGGAAGGGTTGGGCAATCAGATAAATATGTGCCGAGACAGAGGATTATACTCCGGGCTCTCAACACAGAAATTCAACACCTTACCCCTAGACCACCAGGTAACCAACCAAAATAAATTAAAAGATTTGATAAAATCTAAAAGGATATATATCAAAAACCTTTTTAATTTTGTAAACAGTGCATGAATATAACCGTTCTTGCAGATCACATGGTTTGACAAATGGATGCATGATATATTTGCTAGCTGTCATCCCCTCTCCTACCGAAGATAGGGTATAGCAAGCTTATCTTTTTTTGTTTCAACTTTGGTGCATCTTAAAAATGATAGGGACATAGTGGAGCCCAACAAGGTAATATTATAGACTTCCAACCTAAAAGGAACGTACATTTATAATGTTTATAACAACTAAGAAAGTTGACAATTCTTGATTAAAGATTTACAAAAAAAAAGGTATCACCTTATGATTTGACACATGGGCTCAGTAGGTAGCATATCTTTCTACTTATTCATGGGTCAGTCATTATTATTTAGCACCACGTCTTACTACCCGTTCGGGTTATACGCTTTAAGTGCGAATTACGCTAATGGACTGGGAATTGGGAAGGTTGAATTAGAGGAAGTGAACCCGCAATAGCGTGGAGGGAGAGTGGAAAACCATTTAGGAAAAACCACCCTCAGTTCAGCCGACCGAGATTCAAACCTCGATCTCCCCATCCTCGGCGGTCGAGCTCAACACGACTATTGCGTTAGCCAACTACGCCACCGAGGTGGATGTCAGCCATTCGATTCTAGACAGGGCTGAAATTTTTTACGCTAGTTAAACCGTGGTTTCCTCTTTGATAACGATGATTTAATGGTTGTAGGGCAGGATGTTGTCACTTTTATAGAGTTAAAAATTGGGTTATAAACCGATTGCTGATATGATCAGTTAAGGAAGTGCAAGTTTCATATATATATGTATATATATATAAAGAGAGAGAGAGATAAATCTAATCTTTGAAAATTTATATTAAGAATAGATTTAACTCGCTACTGTCATGACTAATTTTACATTTAATTTAAACAATACAATATTCAAAATTGTTCAAAAGTGAAGCCTATTATCACTAAGATTAGTTAAAATAATGAGTATATTTAAGATAAAAAGGAAAACTATTACTATACCAAGATATTACTCACAGTTGATTATTTTTTCCATGTGTCTGTTTTTCAAATTATAAGCCATTATCATAAGATACTTTCATTCTTAGAACGACTGTAAGTTGGACTTTGACTGTCTAACCCCTGTTGTTCCAAAATGTAAATAAATACACATTTCCCACAATGCCAGCCCCTTTTCACCTTCATATCTCTTTCTCTATGATTTATAATAAATGCCTCACATCGAGGACTACGTGGATTAAAGATCAAACTTGTCAGATTAGGTTTATCAGGGGCTAAGAGGTCAGGGGTTAGAATCCTGGCTGATTTTACCATAGGTTTTTTTCCAATAAAATATTTCAATCTCTCCATACTATCCCCCACTAAAATTAAGAGTAGTTTATACTAATTACTGACTTTTGTAAGTTTGATATTTAAAAAAAATTGCTTTAACGACGTTGTTTAAAATGGACAATTTTTAGGGAGTGTTTGACACTATAATTGATAAATATTGTATCCTTATATTTAAGGGAAAACATTTTCTTAAAAGTTTGTTTGCCAATAAACAATTTTTGAAAACTCATAATTAAAAAAATTGTTTTTGCAATTTTTTTTTTGTTTAATTTATATTTTGATAGAAGGCCTATTTAATATAACTCAAAATAATGTGTGTTTTTCTGATGAAAACTAATTAAGGGGAAGCTTACTGTACTGTGGAGTTGGTATGCCAAACCTTTTTCATAAATGAATAAAGTATATTAATTAGTACAGTAATAACAAATTTACCGCACTAAAAAGCTTCAAAACAATTACTTCACGGGTTGTTTCTTTGTCATTGTAAATTTATATTTAAATACATTTGTCGATCTAAACTTTAAATTTCAGTCCTAAATAGTAGAAAAATTTATACAATATTGTTATAAAATCATATATTTTTTATTTTGAAAATGGAGTTGGAGTAAGTACATTTTTGCTGACTCTGAATATACCCAAAATTGCTTCCGACCCCACAGACCTAGTAGTTAACCGATTTTTTTTTAAATATTACCATTAACCTTATTAAACCATAGGGGAAGTTTATACAGTAAAGTCATACAATTTTTTTTTTTTTAATTTAAACACATTTTATAAAAATAATTTGCTCGCAGATCTTCTTGCGGACAGCAACACACCTATCAGGACAACATGCACCAACAACAGCCATACGAGGCCCACAACACTCAGTCCAATGACCTTCGAGACAGCCATCCTCACCAGGTTGGACACAACCCACCCCCAGACAAGGAGGACAAAGTGTTTAACTGGCTACCCGACACTCGAACCCCGTGTTCTTCAACCTACAGTGGTGGAGGTAGTGGTAGAACCGCAGCGCCAGTATCCGTGCAGATACAACTGCCGTCAAGTACCACCGGTGAGTTTTAGCAACAGGCATGCCAACTCTCTAGTTTTAAAGAGATTTAGCATTTATTTTAATATTTTAGCACTGTGTCTTACTACCAGTTCATTATACACCTATCTACTAACTACACTAGTTGGTTGGGGATTAGGGAAGGCTCAATTTAGAGGCAATGCACACGCATTTGCGTGGAGAAAAAGTTGATAACCGTTTAGAATAAAACTACCCTTATTGCACCCACTTGGAATCGAAATCTTATCTTCCTGTCTTCGGAAGTCTAATCCAACAAGAAATTAGTGCGTTAGTCCACACGGCCACCGAAACTGGTCAGATTTAGCTCATCTATGTTAGGAGAGGCAGCGCTAATTTTTTTCTTAATTTTCTTACTTTTGAGGAAAAACTCCTACCCTTTGACCTCCAGGAGAAAGAAACCGTTTGATTTGTAGGGGTTTAAGTGTGGATCTTCCTTTTTGCTGGTTAGTTTGGTTAGTTAGCAAAACAGAATATCGTATCATAATGTATCACGCTGTTTGAATAAATTTGGTGTATGCCCAAACGCTTGTACAGTATCATTGAACTTAAATAGTTATAAAATTGTTTTTGGAGGTAGTGTTATAATGAACTACTGTGTTTCCAATTATAATAGGCTAAATTTAAACGATTGTTAAGGTGCGGCCAAAGGGAGCGTGAGTAATTTTACAGATTTTATAACATTATATTTTGTTGGGCAAAATAAATCAAATATTTCTCCAATAGCAACATAGACTTTAGTTTTCTGCAAATGCTAGTATCAACAGATTTTGAATATCTGTCAAGGGTGTCCTGGTATTTTGTCAAAAAACATTCTCCTTATTTAAAAAGTTTTGACAAAATTCCGGGAAACTCCTAAACCGATATTCAAAATCTGTTGATATTAGCATTTGCAGAAAACTAAACTCTATGTTGCTACTGGAGAAATATTTGATTTATTTTTGCCAAAAAATGTCAGTTCTATAAAAACTGTACAAATATGTTCACTCCCTTCGGCCGCACCTTAAGCTATCCTATGAAAATCCAGATGTTGAGCGAGGATTCTCATAAATATCAAACTATCTTACTGACAACAGGACCTCTCTCCGAGGCATCCATCAGAGGCATGCAGTCAACCAAATATGGTCTTAAATATTACAACTATCGGTGTAAAGCAGTATCATTCACGAAGAATTTCATCAAGAAAGGACATGGGGGCCCATAATTTGTACTTGACTAGACTCAAAAAGAGAAGAGAATTGAGGCAGAATGGAAGAAACAAGAGCAAGAAGATAAAGAGAGAATTAAAACCAAAATGAAAGAGTATAAAGCATATAAGAAAATTTTTGGAAAATAATTCGCAGAAAACTAGAGAGGCAATGCAAAAAGAGAACCTGATAGAAAATCAAGAATCAGAAGCTAAAGAAGAAGTTCAATCTTACAAGTCATTAGTGGCAGATTAACAATGCAATTTAAAGCAATGATCGGAAAGGTTTGAAAATAGCTCAAACTACGCTATAATCTCCGAGAAAAAAAAATTGTAAGAAAGTGACTCCACTTTTGAGAAAGTAAGAAACAAACAAAATCAAATTCAAAAGAGGAAAACAACAATGTTGGACTACTTTATTGCAAGTCAATATGAATCAAAGAAACCCCAAAACAACTGAATAAATGATACATTTTTTGTGTGTGCATATAACTCTAACGAGTAGTAAGACGTAGGGGTAAACAAAATTTTTCTACTATGTTGTTTCGCAGATTATTTTTTACATATATTTTATTTTTAGGTTGAAGACAGTCATCTCTTGATGATAATGAACATAATTATTATTACTATTTTGTTTCACTATAATTATTTACAAATTTGGATTTGTAATGAAATGTCAAAGTAAAATAAATACTGTACTAAAGAAAAAATAAATTAATGAAGGGGGGGGGGGGG
>CABFOV010005269.1:0-31548 GCA_902141375.1 Timema poppense
GGCTTATGAGTACGTATGAGAATAACGAGGCAGGTTTTCTTAAAGGTGGGGCATTCTTGAAACCAGTCTAGATCGTACACAGTTTCATCCACTCTTGAGCTCTGTGGGGGAAAATCAAAACAAATACTTAGAAAACACGAGGGTAGAGCTACAAATGAAAATTAAAAACCAATTTAAAATGTCCTGAATATTTAAATAAACTATAATTTTTAAGGGCAGGTAAACTACGGGTTGTAAAATTTCTGGAAATAATAAAATATTAGGCACGAAAAAAATATTAACTTATAAAAGTAGTAGGCTTAACTACTTAGATAGTTTCTACTGAGTTTTATTTTAATAATAAGCCAATAAATAGTCCGGTCAAATTAGTATTTTTGGCAGAAATAGTTTATACATTTATGAAACTTGGTACACATATTCTTCAGTCCTGTAAAATCAAATATCCGTCAAGTTTTTCCTTCTGCAGTTGAGGATTTATCCCTTAACACCGAAAAAACACTCCCCCTTAGTGGTTAACTTGTGTGACTTTTTTCAATTATCTTGTAAACAGTGTATTCACTGAAAAATATTTTGTTTAGTAAAAGTAACGAAAGCAAGTTTTTGGACAAATATTATTCTATACATTTTCCGTAAAAGCTCTAGTTCGCGCAGTAATGAGGGCGGCATTAGGGGTGGATTCTGGAGTGCAGCGCACAATTCGTTTCTCGCACTCTTGTTTAGTAGATAACTAGAAAACGGATAGTTGTATCTAACTTCTAATGGTCCTGCCGTCCTGGGTTAGGATCCTGACCAGGTTAGTATACGGCCTGATCGCCAGGATTCACGTCCGTCAGTTATATCTCGGCACTAGATTTAAATGTTTAAACATAATGTGTTCAGGCACCAGATAGTTTCACGTTTGATTTAAATGTAAGATAACTTAAATTAAATATCAGAAATTTAATATTAGTATTAATTTATTGCACACTTTGGTTGGTTTTGAAATAAATGGTACGGTGCACCCCACAGACTTTCTTTTATTTTTATCTTAAATTGGACATTTACTAAAAACTCGTATCATTTTTGAATATAAATAATAGGTCTATACATGGTTGTAGAAACTTCACACCAAAGATAATAAAATACATAATATACACTGTTACTTACTCTATGGCATTAGGAACTAGTAATACTGATACAGAAAAAATAAGAAAAGATGATCATCTATATCTACCAAAGAAAATAGGTGTCAAGTTCATTTTCAAAGACCTGAATTAAAAAGTATCTATTAATATTATTTGCTTATAGCTCATAAACTATTGATTTGATAAAAAATATATTTCAAATAAAAGATTTTTATATTTAATATTGCTACAACTTTACAATGATAAGTTATTTTGTATCACCAATTGCTGCGGAGAAATTAAGAAAATTGTAAAATTCCTTCATGCAAAGTACCCTCAAAGTCATTTTTATAAGAAAATGATAAACAGTGTCCCGATACAAAATTTAATCAAAAGCGTTAGAGCGAATTTCGAGAAAATAGATTTTTTCTCTTTTTTCCCCTTCAATAAATTAACATAGCTTTAATTTTAGGGGTGGATGTTTAATTCCAAAAAAAGATTGGGGGGACCTCTTCAGATATAAAGTTTGAGCCCAATTGACTAAGGTCAATTGATTTTGTAATGAGAAGGTAGTATGTGTGGAAATCTAAAATGAGATTGGTGGATGTCTGTTAGTCAACATGTACTTTCAGTTCCAGGAGGAGATTGAACCCTACATAAAACAGCTGGAGGAGATAGATGAGACATTTCCGAACACACCAGTAGTGTATATGATGGATACGAATCCCAGGTCCACACTATGGCATAGTAATAACATAAGAAGGGAAGATGGCAGAATAAGAGGTTATAGGGCATATCAAAGGGGGAAACTACTGGAGGAATCAATAACAACAAGGAATCTGGAGGGGGTAAATCACCCGGAAAACCCTTCATTGTATGTAGAGAGGGCAGGGTCCAGCTCATACAGTGATGCCACCTTGAACAATGAGGAAGCTAGGGCAATGATAGAGAACTGGCAAGTGCATGACTGCGAGACATCCAATGATTATAATCTGATAAATCTCGTACTAGGAAATGAAGAAGACAGGGTAAAAGGCACGTGACTCTTCTAGAATCTGAAGAAGGAAAATTGAGAAACGTTACGAAGAGAATTGATATTACCACAGCCATAGTCACAGGGAAACAACATAAACCTAAAAGCGAAGGAACTCACGTGGGATTTGCAGGCCACTGTGAGAAAGGCAATACCAGTAGTTAAGGAAGTCACGATAAGTGAAGGAAATCGACCATAGAATGATCAACTACAAAAACTGCGTGGAAATGCAAGGAGAGCATGACGAAAATACCAAAGATGCTTTGACCTAGCAGGAAGACTCCCACTCCTGTAAATATACAGGCAAAGGAAGGAAGAGTTCGAAAATACATTGGAGAGAATCAAAAATAATAGCAGGTAGAGATTTGTTCAGGAGGAATTTAGGAAGAATGCGTAGGGTGTACTTTTTCAGATTGCTGCAGGGAAAATGAGCTGTCATTTCAACACTTAAAAAATCAGATGGAGGAATGACTACCTTCTAGGAGGAATCAACTAGGTTGATAATGGATGTATAGCTTTCTTATGATAGCCCAGAGTAGGGGGATGAGGGTCACGATAAGGACAAGCAGGATATGATGGTTATATGTAATAATGAAGATGCTTTAGTAGAGACAGTGACACAGGATGAATTCAAAAGGCTAATAGCAGGATTTAAAAGGGCACATGGACCTGATGGAATCAAAGTCGAGGTGATTCAAGAAATCAGTGAGCAGGACTCAGCTCATGAATGAGGGCTTGGTTCAGGGCAGAATCCCTAATGTGTGGGAGTGGAGTAAAGTAGTCATTCTGAGTAAAGGTGAGGATAAAGAACCGCAATTCCCAAAGTCTTATGGACCAATATTTCTGATGAATGTACTCGCAAAACTGCTAGAAAAAATATTTGTAGGAGGTTATAAAAACACATAGAGGATGCGGGAATGCACTCTTAACAGTGCGGTCTTATGAAGGGCAGGTCTACAGAGGATACGATCTCTGATGCTATTAGCCTGGTAGAAAACTCAAGGGTAAAATATTTAATTGGAATATTCATGGACATCTCGGGTGCATTTGATAACCTGTTGTGACCAGCCTTATTTAAGTGCTTAAGAGAACTAAATTGTCCGGGGAGTCTCTACAGGAGTTTTAAGGACTACTGTAGGGACAGGTATGTGAATTTGAGGTTTTCAGGAACAACAATAATTAAAAGATTACCAAAAGGATTTCTACAAGGATCGGTTAGTGGTCCAAGTTTTTAGAATATTGGTCTTGATCCTGGGTTGCTGGAGATTGAGGCTCTTCCTGATGTGGTGGGGTTGGTTGCTTTTGCATATGACTTGCTGATAGTGGTGGAGGCAAACTCTAAGAATGATCTTGAAGTGAAAAGTAATACGGTATTAGATGTCTTGGACAAATGGTGTGGGAAAGTAAAACTCAGCTTGGCGCCGAAGAAGACAACCTTCATGCTGCTCAGAGGAGTACTCAAGATGAACCCTATGATTAAGATAGCAGAACAAACAATCAAAAGGAGCAAAACGGTCAAATACTTGGGAATAATGATTGACGAGAAACGTAGTTTCTTGGCTCACATTAGACGATGTATGCGGGTGAGCCTTGAGGATTATGGATGGAATAGTTAGTATAGGTCAGCGTAAGCTCCATTTTTACTTGAAACTGATTAGGCTAAACCATCAGGCATTGCCTGTATCCATGGTGGGCTATGGATTAGGAGTGTGGGCTCAGCAACTAAGATGATATAGGGCCAAAAGGAAACTCAGAATTTTTCAGAGGAATATCCTCATGATACTTTCTGGGGCATACAAAACGGTACCAACGAATGCGTTGTGCGTCACCCTGGGTGTATGCCCCCTAGATTTAGAGGTGCGAAAGAGGGCCACTGGATATTGGCTCAAGAAAGGTGAGTTAGACATAGCTGCCAAATTTACAGCCAATGGTGTGAGTATCATGGAAGTCATAAAAGACACTCTCCTGGAGGAGTGGCAAACAGACTGAAAAGAGAGTAACAGTGGTAGAAGGGCTTTCCAGTTATTCCCGAACGTACCATAAGGATTGAGAATGAGGCATTTTCAACCTTCCAAGGGGATTTTTTTTATTATATTACAGGACATGGCCCATATCAAGCGTCCTTCTTCAGGAATAACTTGAGTAAGACTGACTTATGTTTTTGTGGAGAGAAAGCGACACTGGAGCACGCACCCTTAGAATGTATATTTACAGAAGGCGGGGAGAACGGAGCTATTAGTGCTTATACAAGCAAACGCCATATACAATATACTGAGAAATGTGGACTGGTGGAGCTACCTCTACAAGATGGCAAAAAGGGTATCGAAGGCATAAAGGAACAAACATATGGACGAACTAAAAGAAAGAAAGAGACTAGGATAGTACATAGGCATGGGACAAAACGGACAGAAAGACATTACGAAAGAGGAAGTGACGAGTGAGGACGATGAAGAAGGAGAAATAACGTCAGACTCAAACGAGACATAACCAAACTAATGTAGCAAATAAAGACAGGAGATGAGATTAATAGGGAGGATGGACAAGATCTTAATGAACTCTGGACACATCTAATGCTCTAGCTGAGGAAAGATGACTCAGGGATACCAGTGGTGGTAATCTATGAGGAACCCAGAGGTGTCTGGACTACCGGATAGAAGGGAAGTAAGATAAAAAGGAAAATAAAAGATACGTCAGAGATGGGTCACAGCTCAAATAGTACCAACCACTTGGAAGCAAGCGTGATGCTAGGCTGTAGCCATCGAGCACTCCAAGAATGTCGACTGGTCATGGTAGGAAGTGACCAGAGAAGAAAAGGAAATGTGACTCCCATCAAGGAAAAGTTTCAGGTAATTCAAGAACATTTATAATTCACAGTTCAATAAAAGAAAATTAGTGGTTTTGCTATATAGTAAACGAAGCTGCCAACTCCGATAGGCAGCGGATAGGGGGATGCCCGCCTCCATTTGATGCCCTAAGGGTTCTGAAAACATGGTCCCAGTTGGCAACTGGGAGATCAAGCGGGGGAGGATACCGGGCAATTAAAATACCCGGGGTGGACCAACTGGCACACGTTGAGGCAAAGTGATAATTTAGGGAATAATAGGACAATTAGTTTAATAGTAGATGTAGGTTTAAATTCCAGATAGTTTACATGCTAAAATTTTGAAACTAAATATGTAGATTCCTGATTTATAGTAGAATAAGATGTTAGGAAAAATGTATAAGGAAGTTAAAAAAATCTCCAGATTGTAGGATGATACGTGAGAATGATGATGGTGAAAAGCAGAGGGGACCTACAGTTTTACGTGGGTCCCAATCCACGGCGGGGGCCTGGCATTCCCTACATTCATAAAGCGTGAAAGCACACACTTTGCCAGAGGTGAAGGAAGGGGTTGGTAGTCAGATAAATCTATGGCGGTGGCAGGATTTTAATCCCGCACCCCTGACACAGAAGTCTGACACCTTAGCCCTAGACCACCAGGTACTCCCATAAAGGGAATAAATGTATTTAGAAAGAAAATATAGTACTTATTCATCATGTAATGCTGTTATTTCCCAACCATTCATAGATAGCTGACAGTGGCACTATCGCCCTGTGTACAGACTCACCAATATTTTGACATTCTCTCCCAATCTGCAGTAAATGTAAAGAATTGATAGCGCAATCATCACTTTGCTTACACACTTACCCATGTGTTGACGTTCTCTCCCAATCTGCAGTAAATATAAAGAACTGACAGCGCCACCATGGCCGTGTTTATAAACTTGAAGGTATTGAAAAACGTCTTCTCTTTTGTCTGAAACCGCACATATAATTAGGAGGTTAAATAAGATGAGAAAATGTAATACTGCCATTCTACAAGTATTCTAGTTAATCACATTAGGTTATTTCATGATTTAGTAATTTCTTCACCTATGATGTTCTGCACATACAACAAATCTTTTACTTGACTTTGACCTTAGTAAAATGAATGAACACTTAGAATAGATTAATATAATCATAAAAAATATTCTAATCTACTTTTAAAATGTAATAGTGGTAATATTTGTTTAGATTCACCTAACATGTGTTCAATTATGTCTGTAGCCACTTATAATTTAAAAGTAGGGCCTAATTGCCAAACATTAACCAAACTTGTTGTTCTTAACGATACCTTTAGTTTGCGCTGTTTCTTTAAAACAATAATCCCTCTAAAGGGACAACACAAATTTTATTATGGTCGCTACCCGCTTCCTATCCTTTGAGGATTTTGCCAGGATGCCCTATTTGAAGGGAGGGAATGCAGGATAGAAGCGTTGAAAAAAATCAGACCTGGGGTTTTGAGAATTCTATTATAAACTATAGTATATGGTGTGATATTGTCAGTCGTAATTGCTTAGGTTGAAAAAGAGTCGCTAGCTCATGTCCATCATTTTGAGCAAACTGTCCCTCTTAGGGTGATCAACCTCTACCTCCAACTGGGCCCCTGCCCCCACCTTGCAGCTCTCACTAATCTAGTTTCGTCACTTCTTATATTTTAAAATTGCGAGTAGCTATTCACAAGCTATAAGCTGAATAAGATACATTCACTATATTATCGTGGACTGATTGTATTTAACTGGCTGACTCAGACCTTCGAAACAAGGAGGGAGTACGTCTCTCTCTGGAAATGTGGCCATCACTATATGCATGACTTTATTCAGGCACCCATAATACATAAGCTAAATTTTCAAACATCACTAAATATTTTAAAATATAATGTAAAGTATTTTATAATTTTCCCCAAAATGTACGGTTGGGATACATTTTCGAACTTATTTTTTAATTGAAACTGATGTACTAATAGTTTTTCCTTCAATATATTGATTAAAAACTGATTTCTTTATAGCTTATGAGTAATATTCATATCAGGGCTGCCAAATATTTCGTACGAAACCAAATATAAATCACTGGATTATACGAGTGTGTACCGACAATACATTAGTACAAATTAGACTTATTTACTTTCCCTTAACTCTAGGGTAACTTTTTAAATAAAATCTGAATTAACGCAATTTAACTAAACCTTACTTCAGTTGAGATTCTTTTAACCTCATCTTCTTACTAAGGTTAATGATTGATAACCAGTATTGGCAATTGAACGTACAAATCATTATAATAAGACACGAATAAAAGTTTTATATTGTAATTTATTTTACTATTATCAAACTATTTTTTAAATTCATAGATTTTTCATAATTTTTGCCAAAAAATCCATTCTATAAATCTGGTAAAACAATTTCGTAAAAAAACGCATAGGTTGAAAAGGGGCAACGGTGCCAGTATTATCTTATCTGTTTTGTTGGTGATGGATCGGGGTTTTAATCATGACTGAATCTACTGATGTATTTTATCTAAACTATTTCCTTTATCAATTATCGCAAATGTGGGTACATTTACTATACATTCTGTCTTCCTCATCCCATTAGTGAACATATACGTACAGCCCAAAAGGGTAGTAATAAGTAGTGCACAAAAAGATAAAACTCAGTAAACCAGAACTTGGGGCTGAATTTTGATGTCATGTAATTTTTTCTGGGTACACTACAAATGATTTTCATGCGCACGTAAATTCCTTTCATTACTTACTATTCTTGGATTTTTAGGCAATTTTCCTTGTTTTTAGTCATTGTTTGGTTAATTTTAGGCATTGAATGTATGCCTTAAAATTAATATTACTGATGGATGAATTCAAATTAACTTTGCACCCTATTTACTTGCGTGGATGGATGATCCACCATCTTAATTACTATCAAGCTGAAAAGGTTATGTTGGGAGGGGTGGCTATTGCTTCTGGAGAAGAAATGTGTAGATCAAGATTAAATTTTACCGTAATGCAAGTTAGTTGCTAAAAGTTTTTTCATTGTATAGAGATATAATTTAGTTTACACTCGTTAAGTGTGCGTTTGACCTTTCTTGTGTATTCATTCAAATTTTTTTTCTTTCATTTTTTGTAAATGCTAGGTTATTTTTTATAATTATTAGTATAATTATATTTGTCAAATTTTGATCATTTTTAGGTAATCAAAATCCGGTCCCTGATCACACCCATTTGATTACCAAAACTATGGACAAACTCACCACAGATTCAAACAATTGAAAGCAAATCATCAGAGTCAATTCCCCGAATTCAATGACCATCGGAGATCCAATGATGCTCCCAACTTCTTTGGCAAAGCTAAAAAAAAAGCTCGTATGAAAAAACTAATTTTTAAGTTTGTTCAGTGATATATTATGTTCCAAATGATTGATCGGGGCTCATGTAGCCTTAAAAGGTAGTAACTCATGGTGCAAAAAACATACTTATATAATGTGAACAAATTCAGATGTAAAAAACAAATCTTAACAATATTGGAAAATTTTGCCATTTCTACCATGATTTCTAAGATTCATATTAGGATGCTAGATTCTAGTTTAGTTGGTAACATGAAGGTTTGGATCCGGATTCTAGTAAAACCTCTCTATAGTCCCCCCAAATAATCCACATTAAACTATTCTTTCGTTTGGTAACTAAACATTCCGTAAAATGTTTCTTTACTAAAGGAAAGATCGACGCTGTAAAACCCTTACTATATTTATTTTTAATAAACTAGCTGTATTTAAGAAAGGCATGCACACAGTGCCGTATTTAAGAGGAACGGTCCAAACAAGACCCCCATAAGAAAGAAAAACTTAACTTTAATTTCCTAATATAGAGGCCTTCTTGTTTTGTGCCTTCAATAATGTTCATCCTGCAAGAATTATTTAGGTAAAAACGAATTGACGTATGAGCAGTAGAATTGAAGATAAATATCCTGCCATCACTTGAAGGATTTACTAGGAGAGTCACCAATGATTACACAGGCCTGCGTTGTATTTCTTCCCTCCCTGCCTGACCATCAGTCTACCGTGGTGAAACCTACAGAATACCCCTTTGTGACACCTCCCCGTCGCCGTCCCTTCCTCCCCGTCGCAACCTGTCTCTACCAATAGCGTTGCACGAATCCTTATCTCAGCTCTTTATCTTGTTTCGCTGACCTCGCAGGAAAGCTTGCTAAGCGAGCGTAATCGGCAGTCACCTTCTGTTTTTTCGGGCTTAATCTGGATTGATCCTGAACGTGTTATCTTTCTTAAAACTGAATTCTCTCGATTTTTCTGGAGTCATCAGAAAAGATATAAAAGAGATGTCCTCATGAAGGACTCAATTTATCTCTCTTTAACCGAGAAGATCGTGTACTTCCGTGTTCGTAGTAAAATAAAAGACGTGGACATTTTTAAGTTTATCTCAATTTTTCTTTCATGTGTAGTGTCGTGCTAGCGCTGTTACAGTGACAAGTGGAAACTTCATCACAGAAACAATTTAAACGGTTGCTTTTCTCTGTTCGTTTCGTGAAATATGGCTTGGAGTTCGAGACGGTGTGAAAACTTACCAGATGACTTTTGTTACATATGTGGCGAATATAGTGTTATTAAAAATCGCATGAGGAGCATTACATACTATATAAGACAACTTTATCTTGCGTATTTTGGCATGAAACTCGGAGACCAGGACAAATCGTGGGCTCCTCATAAAGTTTGTGTGCAGTGTCTTAATGATCTACGCTAATGGCTCAAAGGAAAGAAGACTGCTTTACGATTTGGAATTCCTAATACATGGAGGGAGCCAAAAAACCACTCTGATGATTGTTAATTTTGTTCCTGCCATATCCGTGGGTGTAACTGCAAAAATCAAAAGCTAATCTCTTATCATGATAACATGCCATCGGACATACGTCCCGTTACTCATGGACCTGATGTGCCAGTGCCTTTGTCTCCAACTGAATTGCCAGTCATCTCTTCATAATCTTCAGACTCGGAACATCCGGAAGCTCAAGGCTCCGATACCGAATATAAGCCCTCTGGAGGCGATTCACCGCAGCCCTTCTCTCAGGTAGAACTTAATGATCTGACTAGAGATCTGGGCCTTTCGAAAGAGGCAGCTAAATTGTTGGGCTCCAGATTGAAAAAAAAACTTATTGGCCAAAGGAACCTATTTTTATTGGTACAGGAACCGAGGAAAGGAATTTGTTAAGTACTTTGAGGAAGAGGAGAACCTGGTCTATTGTTCTGATATTCCCGGATTGATGAGAAAATTTAATATCACATACGATAAAAATGAATGGAGGATGTTTATAGATTAATCGAAAAGAAGCCTTAAAGCTTTCCTTCATCGCGGAATCCAGTATGCATTTGTACCAGTTGGACATTCGATGCATTTAAAAGAACGCTATGAAAACCTGGCTCTCGTCCTCAACAAAATAAAATATGCCGACCACGTTTGGACCATTTGCGGTGATTTGAAAGTTATCTCTATGTTTATTGGTCAACAAGGCGGATAAACAAAGTTCCCATGTTTAATTTGTGAGTGGGACAGCCGTGATAAGACTCAACGTTGGGACAAAAAAGAATGGCCGAAAAGACAAAATCTTGAACCAGGCACCAAGAATGAGATTCGGAACAGCTTAGTTGATAAAAAAAAGAAGTATTTTTACCCCCTCTGCATATAAAATTAGGTGTAATGAAGCAGTTTGGCAAGGCTATTCCAAAAGAAGGCGATTGTTTCAAATGCCTGTGCAAAAAGTTTCCAGGTTTATCTGAAGCCAAGTTAAAAGAGGGAATCTTTGTTGGTCCAGATATCCGCAAGTTTATGAAGGATAAAGAATTTGAGACTAGCATGACAACAAAGGAAAATAAAGCTTGGGTTGCCTTCAAAGATGTCGTCAGTAAATTTCTGAGTAGTTACAAGGCTCCTGACTATAAAGCAATTGTTATGAATATGCTGGACGAATTTCAAGAATTGGGTTGCTCCATGAGTGACAAAATACATTTCCTTCATTCACATGTGGACTTTCCCCCCCAAAATTTAGGATCGGTCAGCGAAGAAAAGGATGAAAGGTTCCACCAAGACATCAAAAATATAGATCACAAATATCAAGATAGATGGGACAAGAACATGTTCGCCAACTACTGTTGGATGTTAACACGAGATAGGCCTGAGATTGAACATCAAAGAAGAACGTCAAAAAGAAGTTTCAAAGGAAAAACAGTACGTACTTAAATATAAACATTTTGTTTGTTTTGTTTTAAACTTTCATGTACACATACATAATATTTGCTCCTCTTGGTCAATCGTATATTTTATGTAAGTTAACTTAATAAAAACAAATTAAAATATTATGTTGGTAATTTTCTTCTAGAAACTGCACCATCATTTTATGTAAAAAGTTTAAATTCAAGGGAACTTTTTGTTTTCCTCTCGACAAGAGGCGGCTCGTGCAATCTGGCAACAGTGGTTTTCATCCATTTAAACCTATAAAAATTAATAGATTGCTGAAAAATCCATTTGCCTCACCAAGAATCGATTTTTTACACAGATTTAAATGGATAAAAACCATGTTGCCAGATAGTACATGCAAAATTGTTCGAGAGAATTCCTTTTCAAATAGGATTTTAGCAAAAATATCGATATCGATTTTACAAAAAAACCTGACGTGATGGAAATAAAAGGATGGTCATTTGCGAAATCAGCAAACCAAATAACATAAAACTCAGAGATAACTTCTCTTGTTTTTTCAAAAACTTCAATTTCGCAGGCCTGTGTTATTATTCAACTATCAAACAATTGCTTGATTTTTACTTTTCCTCAGACACGCTATACTGTAATTTACATGGGTGTATGGGGGCCCTCACACTGTAAGCCATCCTGAGGCCTCCACATAAGCTATGTAAACCTGACAGTGCACGCATAATAAGTACAATAAAGTAGGATTCATCCTCTCAGGACTGTACTCCAACCGTGCTGCTACCATACTCTGAATTCTAACGTTAAGACACGGCCAGCACACAGTCCTAAATGTGAATCCATCTTTAGTTTACCCTGAAAGGTGGCAAGCTTTCCCTGATGGGTAGTTATGATATAGCTTATAAAATAGAGCCATAGTGTAATCCACCAAGGTAAGACTGCCATCTTTCAGAGGAAACTGAGTGTTCATGGATTGCATTGAACTTTGAATGCTGTTCGTACCCAACTTTTTAGATACGTGTGAATTGTTTCCGGTACCCGTAATATGTGTGTTCTATGGTGTTGAACCAATTTGAATACGTTAGAGGAGATGCGGGTATCATGGAATAGTCGGGCAATACGGAATACCATTGTTTCTCATATGTTAAGTGTAACAATCTATCGTTAACTAATTCAACGAGCACAGAAAACAATTTCTAACAGCTTCGACAGATAAATTGATTGTTTTGTGAGAGATGATTGTTTGTTTTGGCTGTCAGAAAAAACGTTTGCAGGTTAGCGTTTATCATGCTATATTTCTATACTCTACTGTTCTTATTAATTACAATCAAATAATTAGGTTAAGACTCACTCATGCTTATCTTTAAGTTAAAACATTATTTTACTGTAATTTTATTATAACATAACAAAAAATATTGTTTTCCAAAATGGCGAGCCAGGCAATAAGGAATACTACTATTCCATAATGCTTGCACATTTTTCAAGTATTTGGCAAGTGATTTATTTTGTTAATATAACTTATTATGAAATTTACTCCTGGACACGGGAATCAAACCCGAGACCTCGATATCAATGTCTAGGTGTCATTTTTCAATTTTCAGAATATTCTATCTAGATGGAGAATTCCTCACTAAAAAGCTTATTAATAGCTTCGGCTATTTTATTCTTGCCAACGCAGTGGCGGATTTACCAACAAGCTGAGTAGGCTGAAGTCTAGTGCGGCAGTTATTAGGGGCGGCAAATTTGGGGCCAATTTTTTTTTTGTCTTACAGAAATGAAAAAGATTCATATTTAAATGTTATTAGGTCCACACAAACAATTCAACATGTAATATGTTTCACTACTTAGATAAATTTTTCTACAGTTTGCGTAGTCGCGTTTGGTTGCGGTGTGGGAACGAGTGACATGACCGTTCGCTAAGTGTGTCTGGCCGAACTGACTGCACGAGCGGGAAGAGGTGCGCCGGAGCCGAAGCGGGGTCGTGCTGTAGGCATACGCCACGTGGTGGCATTGAGTTCGAGAGAGATAGATATAAATCGGCAATACAAACGGGGAAGTCCCGTCCCGTATTTACTTCAAAAACAAAATAAAAGCCACCTCAGTTGATTGGGTCCTACAATTTCTAATACGTATTTCCAAAACGAATTGACACATTTTTCTGGTTGTGTGCTGTAATTTTTCAAAGTGTTTCATGGATTGTATGAATAAATTCATAACATGACATCACCGGTGCGTACAAACTTATAGTAGGTAAGTAATCATAATATATTACAACAAACAAACAACAAACTCAACGAATCAGTAAGGCGTAATTTAACTTGATAAATAGCTGTTTCGTAAGATATGCAAAGAAGTTTCGATTTGTTTTGCTATATCATACTTAAATAAATTTCTTGTACTTACGTTAGGTAATTATACAATGTCTGAAGTCCGAACAAAGGATACTGCTAATTACGTACGAGAAATAAAACTCCCAATGTAATCTTTTTTATTTCAGTTCTTGTATAAAAAGTTGTTAGAATGAGTGAGTGATGGGAGAAAGTGACTTAGTGGATCTGAGTATAAAAAGAAGGCCAAAATGAAAAAAGAAGAACAATAACAGGTTATCCGTAAAACGATAAAAATTGACAGTTTTTTTTAAAAGTGGAAGTAGTGTTGAAAGACCAGGAACTTCAACAACTTGCACTGACTTAATAAAATCTGGAAAATATGAAAAGGATTTGAGCTGTGCGGCCCAACAACAACAGTCATCTACTTTCGAAATAACGAAATACGATCTACTTTTGAAATAACTGATATTTATGTTTTTGACGAAGAGGCAGTAGAGGAATCATCAATAAGTATAAATTTGAAGATGCGTCTCAGAATCAGACGTTAAGTAATGATCAAGTGCAAACAAGTGAAACAACAGTAAATCTAAACAAAGATCCAGCTTTATGGGATATCAACGATACCTTAAGGGAGATTATCGCGAGGTATGGCTTCGGTCAAAACAAGTCTTGTGACTTCTCTAAAAGTGAAAAGTTATATGCTGATCAGTGTCGTTTCTTGACAGTGAGTATCTCCCAAAGAAAAATGAAAAATAATAAAGTGAATGACCGAAATTGGCTGGTTTATTCTGAAAGTAAAAGATCTGTATATTGCGGCCTGTTTGGTATTCGGTCCATTGGAGAATAAGACTCAGTTTGAGAACGAAGGCTTTAATGACTGGAAAAATGCAAAACAGTAGCTCAGCATGAACATTCTGCGCGTCATAAATCTAGTATCCTTAGTTTGAAAGTTAGAAGTAATATTGATGGCCGACTCGACAATTTACTGCATGTCCATATTGATGAAGAAATTACTTATTGAGAAATCGTTCTGAAGAGGGTTGTTGCCGTAGTGAAGCAACTGAGTTCAAGAGGCCTCGCTTTCAGAGGAAAAAATGAAAAGTTCGTCGATCCGCATAAAGGAAATTATTGTATGATTTTGGAATTGTTAGTTGAATTCGATCCTTTTTTAGCCAGTCATATTGAACGATTTGGGAATCAAGGATCTGGAAGTACCAGTTACTTATCAAAGACAGTTTGCGATGAGTTTATTCACTTTATGGGTCATACAGTCTTAAAACAGATTGGAGACGAGATAAGAAGGGCGAAACATTTTTCCTTAATCATCGATTCAACACCAGATATAGCACAAGTGAACCAACTTACCCTCGTCATTAGATACGTTTTGGAAATAGGCGAACCACGTAAAAGATTTCTCAAGTTTTTGCCCTCAGTGGTACATAAAGTTGAAAAATTCTGCAATTATTTCAGAACCCAAAGCACTGGGCATAAATAATGAAGACTGTCGTGGACAATCATATGATAATGCCGCAAACATGTCTGGCGTGTAAAATGGCTTACAGGCTAAAATTCAAAGCCAAGCACCTTTTGCTTTTTTAGTTCCTTGCTCTGCCCACTCTTTAAATTTAGTGGCAACTGCGACTGCTGAATCTTGCACAGAAGATTGTTGCTTTTTCATGTTGCTTCAAGAAAGCTACGTTTTTTTTGTAAGTTCGACACAACGCTGGCAAAAATTAATGACTGAAATTGGGAAAGGGAAAACGCTAAACAGAGTAAATCTGACACGTTGGTCAGCTAGAGAGGACACATGTAGAAGTTTGAGAGATTCTTGGCACGAAGTCCTTAAAACTTTAGAATCAATCAAGGATGATTGTACAGAAAAGCCTGTAACGCGAAACTAAGTGACAGAAATACTTTTGAATTTAGAAAAACTAGAAACTGCGGTAATGGTTGTTGTGTGGAATGTTTTTTTAAAAAGAATAAACAAAGTTAATGTTAAAATTCAGGCTTCTACCGTAGATTTAATCACTGTTGCCGATCTTTACGAATCTCTTTGCAAGTTTTTCGTAGCTGAACAAGAAAACTTTAAGTTTTTGAGGAAAAGGTGATGGAATTAATCGTGTCAAAGCAGTATACAAAAGACATGGGAAAAAGACAACCGAAAAGGAAACAAAATTATGATGAAACACCCGATGAAGAAATGAGAATGACTGAGAGTGATACTTTCAAGGTTAACACATTTCTCGTACTCATTAATATACTCGTATCCGAATTAGAAAATCGGCAGGAGGCCTACAACAGGTTCAATGAAAAGTTTTCATTTCTGATCAAAATGAGTAAATTGTCATCACTAACCCTTGCGGAAAAAGCCCTTTTCTTGGAAGAAATGTATCCTAATGATTTAGAGACTGACTTAGTTCAAGAATGCATAGATTTTCAATTCCAACTTTCTTTTGAAATAATTTTGGTAAAACCAGATTTTGGATCATTGGAAAGTCTATCTTCGTTCCTGCGAAAAGGTCTATCCAAACTTGGATATAGCAGTTCGCATGGCTCTATGTACACCAACGACAAATTGTTCGGGTGAGAGAAGCTTTTCTTGCTTAAAACCGGTAAAAATTTATCTAAAATCTACCTTAAACCAAGAAAATCTAAACACCTTGACTCTTTTGTGTATAGAGTCAGAACTAATGAACAAGATTTCATACGACGATATAATTGATGATTTTGCGAATAGAAAATTGCGCAAAAAGGCATTGTAAAACGTTCATAGCTTGATTGGATTTCATCGTCATCACCAGCCGGATTGTTACCAGATAATTGAATACATTGTTTTTAAATTGTAAGTAAGCGCAATGAAAATTATTTAATTACGTTTACCTAATGTACATTATTGTGTAAGTAGTATTAAGGCATACCTTACCCCACCTTATTAGTAGTACATGATTGAGTTATTATTAGCTCAGAAATATACACAAAAACTATTTCTTGTGTAATATTAACTAAATCGTTGGATTGTAAAAATAATCTAGGGACTGACACATTGTAGAGGTCGGTAGGGGCGGCAAAATATGAATAGCCTACTGGCGGCAAATGTGTAAATCCGCCACTGTGTCAACGTAAGCTTAAACATTTTTCTTAACACCTAAGAGATCTATTAAGAGAACCATGTAGCCTGATACCATATTTTAGTATATTATATTTTAATAATTCATTATTAATACTGATTTATTAATTAGTTATTATTTATTATAACGTATTATTCAATGATTTGTTATTATTACTATTTTATTGTTTTACATATAATATTTGCATGGTTTTTTACACTTTCTTATGAAACATTTGTTAGTTTTAGTAAATATGACTAATTTTTTATATAAAATGTGTAATATTTCATATTGCTCTCATTATTCCTTATTCCCATACCTATTTCATATTTTCCTAGTTTGTTCCACATCTCTTTTATGTGCTCCTACAGGATATTTAAAGTTATTGATTTTGATTTGGGCACTAAAAATAGTTAAAAACATGTTAATTATAAATTTAATATGGAACTCATCGACAAATGTGAAGATAGCTTTGATATTATTCCAAAAATAAATTGTATTCCATATTACCCGCACTTGTTCTATATCTAGAATAGATTAAAAGCTACCATATTCATTTGATTATAGTGTCAACG
Source organism: Timema poppense (assembly GCA_902141375.1). Classification (NCBI taxonomy): domain Eukaryota; kingdom Metazoa; phylum Arthropoda; class Insecta; order Phasmatodea; family Timematidae; genus Timema; species Timema poppense. The sequence goes on from CABFOV010005269.1 coordinate 17,208, forward strand.
TTTATAATCCAATCCGTTAAAAATTGGGACCAGCATATTTATGTAGGTTATTATCCATTTGCCAGGTTATTTTAGTTTTAAAGCAACTTATCTGGTTTTAAAAGCATTAAAGAAAGGATGAGTATGCTTGGTACCGCCAATAGCATGGGTGTCAAATTCGTTTGGTCACAAGGGCCACATTAAAAATTGAAAATTGGGCTTGCATTAAGAATATACCTCCTTGTCAGTAGGCTAAGTAAATATAGTTCCATCTTATGTCTTCTCTTGTCATTCAGACAAAAAATAAATGTAGTTTTTATCAAGCATTCTATAATAAACTGCACAGCCGTAAAACATTACTGATTTGATGAACTTAGTTAGAAAGAATAACATTTCCTAATTCTGTATCACTACGATATTTATAAAAATTAGGATCGTATTGTATGTCGGTCTATCAGTGGGCTGCATAGAATCGTGAATTGCGCCGAATGTGGCCCACAGGCCACCAGTTCAACATTCCTGTGGCTGCAGAAAGAATATAACGACTTAAACATCTAAGATCTACCTGTTTATTTCGACATGAAGCTCAACGCATTTTACCAGGCGTCGATTCAACTCGGCATCAGTTTTGAGAAAATGTCTAGTTTTCCATATAGAATGTGTTTGGGTCATGTTCTCGATTCTATTTCCCTCCAACACCCCAAAATTAGCATAACTTTTCTCGGAATCCTGGTGGGTCCTCACAACAGTCCCATCCATTTCTCGGATGTTTATTGGAGGTGAGGAAGTCAGGATATAGTTCTTAATGTCAACGAGCATAGTAGTGAGCGCTTGGAGCTGCCCAGAGGTGTGAGCTATGAGCGTGAAAAAGAATGAATCGACAACAATGTTAAGATAGTAGGCTAAGGTAAGGTCGAACGTAAGATAAATAGAAGTAATCTCATAAGCAGGACTGTCACACCAGTTATAAGGGAAGTAAATGTCTAACGGAAGATGTCTCTTGCAGTCAGCTTTTCCAGACCTCTCCGAGGAGTAGGCCATGGTAGTCAGACTCCAGATGATACCAGATATACCTACAGAGATGATCATGGATACGTTGAAGAGCCTCATCTTTCGGATTATATCATCAGAAACTTTCGGTGAATCGTTGAGAGTTTTTCCTGGAAAGAAAACATACACTAGGTTTAAGCTCATGAGTAGCAGCTTTACATTGACAGGTTACACTATAGCGGTCTCTTAAAAGCTGAACCATAACGTAACCGAGACAGGCAAACTTGCTACCTACGAGGCCAAATTGAGTGTATATTAAGTTTAAGTCGCATATGACACATGCTATTGTGTGACTATAAAACTGTAGCAACAATTTTTTTTTTTCAAACAAGTTTTAATCGTTTCTCAACTTCTTGATTTTCTTCTTTTTTTCTAATACAAACTATAACAAAAACAACAACTAAACATGATATAAAATACATCGTTAGCTTATGATTGTGTGATATAGTAGTATTTTGTTCTTTTACAACACCACACTTTATTATAGTCATATAGTTACTTTCTTAAACTTTGACTCGAGCTCAATACCAATTTAATGCCTTGAGTATTATTTTTTCATCTTTCAATTGAGGAATAGTGGCTCATATTTAGAGTAATATGTCTGCTTCCAATAGTCTATGATGCTTTCTCTTGTACACGAAGTAATTAAACAAATGTGATGATGTGTGTATCAATCAATCAATCAATCAATGAATTAATCACTTCACCTTGCTCCATCTGATGGTAGTTGCGCTCTAGTCGAACACACAGAGCCTCCATCCTCTTTCTGGCCAGCATCACACTGATGGTCTTCAGGAAAGCACCAGCGTGAAACAGGCTGACGTTGATAATGGAGATTACGTGGTTGGCATCGTCCTTCACCTGGATTGATGTAAACATTCCATAAAATCACCAGATGTGCGCACAGTGTGTACCGGGTGTGCCCAGGCATATCTTAATATCTAAAGTAGTGTTATATTGTGTTAATTTAATAATATGCTCTTTGAGTTATAAAACACAGATTGTCTTTACATGCATTTAACTCCAACTTGAGAAATATATAATGTGCAGAATTGTTCAGAAATGCATGTAAGCAAAGCCAGAGTTCTTTCAGAGCATATTAAAATGAACTAAGAATAACAATCACCCAAAGTTGCCTTGACTCACATGTTATCATGTTCTTGGACAAGAGATGGCTCCTTCAATTAATTACAAGTATGTTATTGAGTGATATAAGTCAATAATACCTGCACGTGAGCTTAATCTTATTCTCTAGTACAAGAAGACGAACAAACCTTCATCCCTTTTAGAATTATATATCTCATTATTTAAGTTTGTAGTTTTTTAAAAAGTAAACTTTAGTTGTTGATTAAGCTGTATTTTCTTTTATTTGATAATGCAAATAATTATCTTTATTTTGGCTTTAAATCTTTAACTCAGACTACCCACACCTCTTCACCAAGCTCTAATATATATAGTCCTGTGAGACTTTGATCCGGGGGGCATCTCGTATTATGCACATCATGATTAAATTGTCTGTGGACATCTATAAGAGGAATCGTCACAATGCATATAATGTTAAATCTAGATAAAGCAAAAATATATTTTGTGGGGTTATTGAGAACACATTTTTAATTTTTAATTTAACCCTCCATATACCACGGTATACATTTTTTTCCCCATTAAAAAGGTATGTAGGCAGCAAGGTTCTAATGGAGAATGTTTGTGGAAGAAGTAATTTTGATATTGCTCTCATACTGGATGACTTATTGAAAATGACAGAAAACTCACCCAACTGAATAATTTGATCATTGAATTGAATCAATGAATGACTTAAAAAAATTGCAAATTTTGAGACTAAAAGATGACAGAGAAAATGAGACCATGCTGTAGGCATTAGCAATATTTTGGTTGCTTAATTTTTATGGGTAAATCTAGGAAATGATAATACAAATACCATATCAAGTCACAATCATTTCTTGTATACGTATAGGTTTGTGTGTTCCCACGTAATACGTGTATCTTATTTCAGTTTAGTGAAGGGAAGGTTTCCTAATTAATAATACGAACTACAGTACAGTTGTTGCATGCAAAAATAATAAGTAACTTATAATAAAATATCAAATACATAACAGAAAATTTTTCCCATTTGCTCATGGATGGCAGTAGTGTTTTAAAGAGTGTCGTTGTTGCACTGCATATTATATTCTCAAACAATAGCTCTTTTAATTGCGAAGGAACAGCTATGGTTTGAGCGGTTAGTCTGTGTTTATTTGGTGAGTGTTTTGATCTACTGTGTTTTTCCTACCATTGCACTGTTATAATGCCGAACTGGCAATTTCTGTTAGGTGTGTGATAGGTTTATAATGAAAACTATTAGGAAGGTAACTTTTAGCATAAATAAACGTTAATATTCTGGTGCATACGAATTGCATAACAACTCATTCGAGCTATGTAATACTCTTACACGAACTGCGAAGTAAAAATTAAATTCATAGCTTTGTTCTAAATGGATAAAGGAGATTATGTTAGACTAAGTTAGGCTAGGGTAGGCTATATTAGGTTAGGGTTAGGTTAGGTTAGGTTGGAGCTAGGAGTTGAGTGGAAATAATGGTCTTCTCCGCAATTTGTGTACACTGGCTGACAGGTACCTATACTTTATTCCGCAATTCAAGTGCACCCACGTTAACTGCAACATTGGCAACCAGGACCATAATACCTATTTGCTATATTACCTTCATAATGAATCTGAGGATGGTTCGAACTGAGACACTCATAAATATACCTCTGATGTACCTTTAGTGTGGCGAGAACCACGTAGCCATTTTGATGATTGTTATTTCTGTACGACAAAAATATCAAGAATGTTGAAAAAGATATTCTGCACGGTTTAAAATGTCCAAACATCTTATCTGCAATAAGACCTGCTCTATATAAAGAAGCCCTATCGATAACCCTCCCACCAAAAGCATGAGATGAAGAAACCAGTTATGAAGATAGTGCAGATGAATGTACTGCGAGGTATATTGACGCATCCACTTCTAATGATTTGTACTACCAACCGGGAATAAACGACACGCTTCATTTAATCAAGCAAGAACATTTGAATGACTTAACTCGTGACCTAAAGTTAACCAAATATCAAACTAAACTCTTTGGTTCTATGTTACAGTAATGGATATGGCTTGAAGCAGGAGCTAAAATAACATTTTAGCGACAACACAGTTAAGTGTATTCCAAGTATTTCACTATGGAGAGATGTACGAGCAAGATATAAATGGTATAGTGAAAAAATATGCCTTTGGATAGAATCCTAATGAATGGCTCATATTTATTGATGGATCGAAATTAAGTTTGAAAGCAGTTCTGCTGCACGATTGAAATAGATATTTATCAGTCCTTCTAATTCATATAGCTGGTTTTAAAGAAATGTATGAGAGTATGTCGAAGATTCTCATTGCTGTAAAGTACAAATAAACTCTTGACATGTGTTTTGTGATATTGTGGTTATTGAAATACTTACAGGTCTACAGGGAGGTTTCACAAAGTTTGTTGTTTTGTATATTTTTAGGATAGTAAGGTAACAGAACAGGATTATATTGTTCAACAATGGGAAAAGAGAAGCGAATATTTACGTGGTGTAATTAATGTAAATATTTTCAAACCAGAAAATGCTCTTTTTCCCTCTTATTAAAGCCTTTGATAAAATAGGAAGTGAATTCACCTATCTTGCAGACCTTATTCCCAATATTACATATGTTAAACTGACATAAGGAATTTCTATTGGGTCCTAAGTATGGATACTTCTGAAAGATGATGTATTTGTAACGAAGATATAGGATATTGAACTTATAGATTTGATTTCGTTTAAAACAGTTCTGCATGTATTTCAATCTCTGGTGGCGACTTTACTACAAATATATACAGATATGGGAGGCCCAATGTCTTTGAAAACTCATTCTCTACTTTCAAATTTGTTATTCATGATAATATTTGAGCTGTGAGTGATTAGCAAGGGGAACGCTTTCATCAGAACATTTCCACTATGGAAAATTGTTAACAATGTGACTGAGATACCTCCATTATGGGAAATTACTGCTGGTTTATTAAGCGGAAATGCAAAATGGATTAAAAAAATAAACCGCTATAGCTTTTAAGTTAAGAGAATGTACAAATTACCTTATATGATAAATAAAACGGTAAGATTATTGTTTGGTAATAACATGAAAAGTTAATAACCAAGATTGCATATCAAATGTATAATTGTGTATGGTACTAAACATAGGTAATTCATAAAATAAAATTAATTGAGTAGGCCTACATATTTTGATGTAGACGTGGCACACCAAAATAATGGTATTTTGGGAAAAATAACATCATTTTTTTTAGAGTCATTCACTTATGTCCCAGAGGTATGAAATAAAGGTTTTATGGCTAGTATAATCGTCCTGTCGACGTTTCACCATATATTTGTACAATCACTTGTTGATGAAAGTGTTTCTATTGTCGGGTCATATTCTCGTTTACTTTTAGTAGCTTCCCTTAGTAAGTATTTAAACTAGGCCTGGACCGATGCTGATAACCGATCTAATTTATCAGCCGATATTGGCACAATCGGCAAAGGATAATCGGTTTTTATCCTACAGATATTTTACGCCGATAATTCAAAATATATAGATATATTTTAAATTCTTAAGTCATGAAAATATAAATCATAGTTCAATCAAAAATATTTAAATACAATCTCTTGCATGTAAACTCAAATTCTTTTAACTCTGAGTTTGTGAAAAAAAATTATATATTTATAATTCTCCTAAGGTTGTATAAATAAATATATATATATAATTTTATTATTTAGCTCAGTTGCATGAGAAACCTTATCTCAGGAACACTGGGTTTAAACACATAATTAGGAAATCCCTTCTCTTTGCCTGTCTGGTTGCCGGAACAACATTACATGATACAACAAGAAGCTGGTTGATAATGCTTGGGGTAAAACACATAAGAAATGCACTTACACCTGTATTTTATATAATATTGTAATGTAACAAAATTAATAGTTATCATGAAATAAATAAACTATGTTATGTTATTTGTTTGGTTATTTATGTACTCTTGAGTTTTAGTCTTATCAAATCCTGCCTATGGAGCTCCGTTAATTTACATATCTAAGGTAACATAATTTTCTTGAAACAAAGTTAAAATGTTGGTGTTTGTAAACTTTATATTAATATGTATAAACTTTGTTTTGTTAACAAGGTATTGATTACTATACCATAATTTCAATTAAAATTAATAAGTAGCCTTGCTGCTCATAGTTCCATTTTCCTTTTTGTAAGTTATCTTAAGATATAGTCACTAAGTGACTGATTAAAATTGTAGCAACAAAACAAAAAGTTGGAAACTTCTCACCCATAGCCATTCTGTAGTTGAAAACTACATATCATTATATTTAATTAAAGATATGAATAAACTTCTCACTTCCTCTCCAAGTTAAATTCAACACTCTTGTGTAAATATTTTATAGTTCAAAATTGTAATAACTTGCAACACTGTGTACCTTTTTACCTCTTAATTGTGAACTTAAAACATTCCGGCTTTAATACTATTTTTAAAAGCGACGCCAATAATAAAACAAAAACTAATCGTCCCCTTCAATTCTTAAGAACAAAACAAAAGCAACTTTCCAAATACACACCAAAGAGGTGATATAATTTAGAACTAGGAATATTGCTGGAATAGTGACGTATGGATGAGAGGTTAAATAAAGCTCAAAGTTATTTTATTTGGGAAGTGAAAATAAATAAATTCAATGTTGGCACAACTTTACGTATATCAACAGAATAAGAGTAAATAATAGATATTTTGTTACTCTAATTAAATAATTGTAAATATGGTTTATAATTAAAGAGGTTGGTTTTCTTTGTCACACGTTGGATATTTTATATTATAAAAAACAGCAAAGCCAATATTCTAAACAAAATAAACCATTCAAATTTATTTACTTTAAGGCGGATTTCAAATTATGAAGTACTTGATAGATTTATTACTTGATAAATATATTTATTTACCTAACCGTAACTTATTCACACAGCAAAAACAACGAATACGCCCAAGATAACGTATCATTATTGTGATATTGCTTACTCTAGAGGATAGCTGCTCAGAACCACGTTCAGTAATAATGTGTTTTTCTTTTCTTCGTGGTGCGTGACGTCGGCTGCATGCCGAAACACCATTTTACATTTTACATTTTACATTAATAATATAATAAACATCAAAGACAAAACTTTCCACTGCTTGGGAATATTTTTAACTGTACTCCAATAAAAAAAATTACCTAAAAATGCTTTTTGTGGCGTTTTTTTATGTTTATGGTAATTTGTAATTATGTACATTCTTGTTTATTATGACAGTTTTGTAGGCCTAGCAATAAAATTAAATATACATAGCCAACTTTGATGTTTAAGACTTTAATTTAAACTTTTATTCAACAAACCTACTACTATCATACAAAATATAAAAGTGGCCATATCAGATAGTTCTTGTTTTTGAATATTGTAACTGTACACTTTTGTAATATTTAAAAAATGAAAAACTAAATCGGCATCGGCTACAGGTAATATCGGCAGCAAAATATCGGCATCGAAAATATCTACAAAAGGGTTTATCGGCCCAGCCCTAATTTAAACCATTTATCTTAACTTTTTAATCCCAAACATCGTTAAAATTGTTACTATCCCTTAAACTATGACCTTTAGATTATGAATGTGAGGTCCTTAACAAATTAGGGGAATGGGTGTTTGTTTGCCTGTTTGGTGGTTCAAATTCCTCATAAAGGATTATTGAAAAAATATTATTGTATTCCTCTTTAATTATTATGCTAGTAGTTTATTTTAGTCACGTATAAAATGTATAAGCCTTATAATAGCAATTATGTTTCAAAACCCCTAGAACCCGCTCTCATTGTCCCCTGTTCAAAAAATATCGTGACTACCCTGATGTACGCAGTCACAAATAAAGTGTTGGTTTGAATATTGTTTGATTTTCTTACCTGATATATTCGAATTGCGGTGAGCACAAAATACACTCCGTACAAAAGGAATATTAGGAGACTATAACCGTAGTAAAGACGTGAGGAGGTGGCGACTCTCCAGCCACCACCAAACTTCAAGGCCATGATACTCGTTCCCAACCATTTGTTATTAATTTCTTGTGTTTTCTGATTTTCCATTATACTTGGACCAAAATTATCGTTGTCAAATGCGGGTCACTGAGAAAAAAGCAATAACAAAAAGTCATGTTAAGAATCTGAGCTACTCCACGGATAACATGTAACTTTGGTGGTAGTCGGGGAGCTTGGTATAGTTGTGTGTGGATTTAGATGTGCTCGAGTTTTCTCGTTTGTAACTTTATTAGGTACATTATAGCATAAAAAAATTGGTCGGTCACATGATTCAAATCAAGCTCTATTTTGCACAGGGCCGCCATCTTGTTTTTCCGATTTACCATTGTAGGTATTTTGAAGGGGATGATAATATAGGTATGTGAGGTATAATTTTATATGTTTTGGGTATGTATAGTTCTCTGGTGATACTGAAAATTAATTTAGCCAAGATATTGTTGGGCATTTATGGTCATAAATGTATTCTCTTTTACAGAACTAGGAGTTATGGAAGTATTGAAATTGCAGCGCTCACCTCCGAAGCAGAGACGAAGAAATGTGGTTGATTCCACTTTGTGCATCATCTGCCAAAAAGTGATAAAAGGTTAAGGCACCTGTGGGAGTGGACCTGGTAGAGAAAGAATTAGTTCATAAAGTTATATTTTAAAACACAAATTGCTAAATACTTTAGACCATAATGAACGGGAAGGGCTTGTTTACCACACGAAATGCTACAGACGCTATATTCTACTAGCTGAAATAATAGCGAAAGCCACATAATTTGAACAATCAGAACAATCTACTTCACTAACTGAAACTTCCCCCAACCGTAAAAGAAGAACCCCAGAGATAGCACGTCAATACCTTTAGCTGAATTGTGTGTGATAGGTAGGCTAACTGCTGACAACACAAGGCTGACTGGAAGTTGTACAGCATTTGTGAAGACGAAAGAGCCCAAGGCTTTTTAGATGCAACATCATTTTTTGAAGATGAGGTATTTAACAGAACCTGTACATTACCTGATATTACAAGTGTATATGGAACTGATGTAATGTGCCACATTGCGTGTGTATAAATATACTTGATAAAGTATGAGAGATCGAAGTTGATAGGTTAATTGATGTTATTGATATAGATTATACAGAATTTGTGAAAACACTCGACTTCAGCAAAAAAAGATATCAGTTAACAGATGTTATTAGCGAGTTCATATGACGTTATTCTGAAAACAATATAAATAATAGAACAATGAAATACATCTTAATGCAGTACTTGGGAGACAGCACTCGATTTTTGTATCCAAAGGAGAGATCACTCTCACAATTGATTAATTCTGCTGCTATCAATGAATTGTTAATGACAGACAAAATTAGGTCATTTGTTGGTGTGAGGAAATGAACTGACGTCCTTCGTAGTGAATGCATCGACTATTACTTTTCTATAGATGACAAATTTTGTGAACAGAAGTCACAATTAAAATATGAACAATCACATCTACCCAACTGGCAAATATTATTTTAACATATGTTTCCATTCTCAATTTCAATATGAACAATCACATCCATCCAACTGGCAAAGATTCTTTTAACATATGTTTCCATTCTAAATTTCAATATGAACAATTACGTCCAATCAACTGGCAAAGATTCTTTTAACATATGTTTCTATTCTCAATTTCAATATGAACAATCACGTCCACCCAACTGGCAAAGATTCTTTTAACATAAGTTTCCATTCTCAATTTCAATATGAACAATCACGTCCACCAAACTGGCAAAGATTCTTTTAACATAAGTTTCCATTCTCAATTTCAATATGAACAATCACGTCCACCCAACTGGCAAAGATTCCTTTAACATAAGTTTCCATTCTCAATTTCAATATAAACAATCACGCCCAATCAACTGGCAAAGATTCTTTTAACATAAGTTTCCATTCTCAATTTCAATATGAACAATCACGTCCATCCAACTGGCAAAGATTCTTTTAAAATATATTTCCATTCTCAATTTCAATATGAACAATAACATCCACCCAACTGGCAAAGATTCTTTTAACATATGTTTCCATTCTCAATTTCAATATGAACAATCACGTCCATCCAACTGGCAAAGATTCTTTTAACATATGTTTCCATTCTCAATTTCAATATGAACAATCACGTCCAATCAACTGGCAAAGATTCTTTTAAAATATGTTTCTATTCTCAATTTCAATATGAACAATCACGTCCAATCAACTGGCAAAGATTCTTTTAACATATGTTTCTATTCTCAATTTCAATATGAACAATCACGTCCAATCAACTGGCAAAGATTCTTTTAACATATGTTTCCATTCTCAATTTCAATATGAACAATCACGTCCACCCAACTGGCAAAGATTCTATTAAAATATGTTTCTATTCTCAATTTCAATATGAACAATCACATCCACCCAACTGGCAAAGATTCTTTTAACATATGTTTCCATTCTCAATTTCAATATGAACAATCACATCCACCCAACTGGCAAAGATTCTTTTGGCATATGTTTCCATTCTCAATTTCAATATGAACAATCACGTCTAATCAACTGGCAAGGATTCTTTTAACATATGTTTCCATTCTATCAGTCTTCTCTACATGTTCGTCTTAATGTAGTTTATTTTTAGAAATTGTTTATTACCTTGTGCATAAAGAGCATAAAAAGACTCAAATCCAAAGTAGAATATCCCAGAAAGTTAATCAAACATGAAGGTCAAAGGAGCTAATTTCAACATTTAATCGTCAAGGCATACTGCAGTTATGACGAAGTGCAGAGAAAAGATCAAATGTTGGCTAACAGAACTATTGCTATTTGTGAGGACTACCGAGTACCAATTCCTTCAGAAATAAAATCGGAAAAATATCATATACAAATAGGTTCTAGTCTCCAGAGCAAAACTCAGAAACCTGCAGCCCACAGGCCGCATGCGGCTCTTTGACCCATTTTTGCTGCTCGTCTCTACAAGGTTCAATAAATGTTAATTTTTAAACAAAAATACACATTTTTGTAAACAGAAAAGAATCCGCCAACTGGTTCTATATATTCCACCAACAACAATATAATGACTAAAGGACTTAACCATCGACAATTCCAAGAATTTTTGCGTGAAGTAGATTGCCAATATTCTGACCCTTTTCTGCATAGAAAGTGCGTTGGTTTTCAAGAGGTGAGGTGCTTAATTGAAATAAAAACGTTTTTAAACGATAAAGGCCTGCATTAACCCGAATTGTCTGAAGATATTTGGCTTCAGATATTTTATTTTATGGTAGATACACGCACACGTAAACAACTTCAATATGAAGCTACAAGGACAAGACAAAAAAAAAAGATTTTCTCTTTAGAAGAAGTTATTTATTTTGTTCCACATTAACTTGAAAAGGAAAAACCTCACTCATTTCACGCAACTGAATAAACATCAAGAGAACACACATTTTGTCATTGATTACGAATTTTTCGCAGTCAAACAAATGAGTGACTCATTCAAAAAAACTAATTGGGGAGGCCAGAGATTATAAAGCTACTCTGTCGTTTTTAATACGTTTATTGGAATCACAAGTAGATAATCTTAATTTTTCAGCATTTGCTAGAATTGTAAGCTAAACTGATTTTGAGCTCCAGTTATTGTATCTCAAATCAAAAAAGTTGCAGAGTAACAAATTTAAGACCCTCGATGAAACACTGAAAAGTCTTGAAAGACGAGAAAGACTGTTATCTGCTCAACATAGATGATCTGAACTATCAAGATTACAACAGCGGGATCAAGTAATATTCGACACTTGGAACAACCTGCCAAAGTCGTACTGCCTGTTAAAAATATACGCACTGGGAGTTTTAATCATATTTGGATCAACACTAATTGTGAGAAAATATTCTCCAATATGAACTTGATTAAAAATAAACTAAGGAGCAGACTTCGCGACGAGAGACTTGTAACGTGCCTAAAACTAAAAATTACTAGATACGCACCAGGTATTACTCAGTTATGTAACGAAATGCAGGGTCAGATTTCACATTAATTTGTTTGGCTGTGTCAGAAAAATTCAAAGCTAGAGCTAAAAATAAAATCAAGTACGTACGTACAGTACCTACCTACCTACCTAGTATAAAAATTCAAATGAAAGCTGTTTGTGCATGATTAAGCTTAAATAAACATGATTTATTCTATAGCAAATGCATGTTTTAATAACACTTATCAATCATATAAGTAAAATGTATGAGTAACTCTTTGAGTATCACAAATTTTCAAAAATGCAAAAATGTGGGTTTTTTCCTGAATAATGTTGCCGACCCCTGATATAGAAGAATCCAATTTTCAATAACTTGCTAAAAGATTACCACTTCAAGTAGTGTTTAGAGGACTATAATTTTCAAAAATTTCCAGGTGAGAAGCAAGGTAGTAACATTTCTGGGAAAGCGCATCCAAGCACCTATTTTTTTAAATTTACTTATTCCCTCCCTCCCCCTTTTATACAATACAAATAGAGTTCTACGAACACTGGAGAATATATTTACCAATGAAATAAAAATAGAGTATAACTTTTAATGGTTGTTAACGGTGAAAAAATTGTATTTATAATCCATCCTCCTTATCATGTTCTTACTATACATAACAAGAAAGAAAAGCATAAAAAAGTACTACCCATGAAGAATTAATCACTTTCAAATAGCTTAAATAGCTATCCAGTGTTTATAATGTTACCGTGAAAGGACCCTTAGACCAAACTATTAGTTGAGCCCCCTCTCCCACTTCCAAAGAGCTCTTGGAGCCCTATTTTACAATTTAAAAAATTATTGGATCTACTTTCCTGTATTAATACGCAAAATAGGATTTTTTTTATCTAGGCGTGGTGATTAGAACATTGTATGATTTATTATTAAAATATTGTTAAAATAGGCTTTCGGTTTTCTGAATAGAAAAATAATTAATTTTCATGTATCTAAGTTCAAAATATCCTTGTAAGGCTAACTAGTACTATTATTGGTAGATTAACCTTACACTTTGAGAGCTTTTGGCATACAACATTTAGTTTGTGTCCAGTGTATACATCAGTAGCGTAATCAGTATTTACAGTTTGAGATGGCTTGACCACCTAATGAAAGCACTCATAGGCAGTGAAGGGTAGTTTAGGGGAGATGGAATACTGTAAAAAATCTTTACATGCTAGTCTCCGTGTCAGTTACTAAATTATATTTGATTTGAAATATATCATGTTGCCCTTCCTACCATGTTCTTATTGTACTGTACGTTATGGCCAAGAAAGCCATTGATAAAAATACCTGCCTATATTATGAACAGGTAGTAAGACTCGGCGATAAAAAAAATATAAATGTATAGTATATAAAGAATAATAATCAATTCAACATTTCAAACAGCTTCTAGGGTCAACCAGGGTTTAATATTTCCCCGAGTTGAGCACTCCTACTCCCCCTACGTTTTCAAAGAAATTCCAGAGCCCCCACATAAGAAAAAGAAAAGGAAAAAAATCAATATAAGTGAAACCAAATAATATAAATTATTGCAGAAAAATATTGGAATAAAGAGTTTCAAGGTTTACCTAAGGACCAAAGGGGGGGAAAAAACCCTTTTAAAAAAAGTGAAAGAAGCATCGCCACGGTTCACTAAGTTTAGCCACCAGAAGTGGTTTATTTTAATTGTTACGTAGCCAGAAGCTAAGCGCTAGTTTTTGTGTTCGTTTACTTAGTTAGGTTTTTGGCCTAACTTTACAAAATTTTCTAGCTTACCGGGAATGTTTTTTCTTGTAGCTTAGGTAGTTCCATGCAATAAAAATTACTGTAATATACAAATATTCTTATCTAGGGGGCGTTCAAGTATTATACGTAAGGACCTTTGGGGGGTGGAGGGAGATTTGAACTTCACTTATTTTTGCTGACAAGCGGGTAGGAGGGGTCAGACCAATGCTTACGTAAGACAGAGAGAGACATACAAGAATTTAATTATCAGTTTAATACCGTAAATTTAAATTCATTATGAAACAATGTTTATTCTGAATTATTTCATACCATTATTTACACCTCTATGTTAATAATTACGAGCAAATTATAAATTGCATATACAATAAATAAATTTCCTGTCAGCAGATTAAAATATAAGTTGACAAATATTACGTAAGCAAAGGGGTC